>OZ034975.1:30927842-31192842 GCA_964030785.1 Siderastrea siderea
GCGAAGTGGGGGTTCGTCGTCGTCGCCCGCGTCGACCACCACCACGTCGTCCACCACCACCACCACCACCACCTCCTCCACCAGCACCACCACCACCACCACCGCCACCAGCACCACCACCACCGCCACCAGCACCACCACCAGCACCACCTCCACCAGCACCAGCACCACCTCCACCAGCACCACCACCACGCCCACCACCGCCACCACGTCCACCACCGCCACCACGTCCACCACCACCACCACCACGTCCATTACCCCCTGCACCCGCTGCTGTCCGACCACTTGGCGCTGTTCGCCAACCAGGTGGACTTCTCGGGGACTCCGGGGTGGTCTGGGGGCTATGGAATGAGGGTGAATGGGATGCTCGACTTCCTACCCCTGCGGGGGAAGAGGCTTGCACAGGGGGTGCACCATCTACATCGGGCCAGCCCGCGATGACGTCGCCAGGGGGGATGGATTCCATAAACCGATAGAGGGCATCGGCTGCCGTTTCCTCCATGGCCACGTCGAGAAGGCCTTGGTCTCCCGAGAAATACAGATCTTGCCAGGCCATTGGGGACATTTGATTGCTGCTGGCCGCCCCAACCCCGGCCGGGGCCACGGTATCGTACGATTGCGGAGGTTGACGGTCATCGTCCACCATGATTACTCTCTTTTTCCTGTTCAAAGGGTGCCTTTATAGGCGCTTTTGATAGGTGCGAGTCCATCCTTCGTCTTTTAACAGGTGACTCAATAGACGTTGTTGATCGGAGGAGGCGGGGTGTAAATCCAAGACCAAATACCCATACGGTCGTGTGGTGGCCTGATGAAACGTCTCTAACGTGTCTTTCCAAGTCGTCGGAAACGATTGGAGCATCACATTGCGTACCCCTAATTGATCTCGGGGATTCTTGAACGCGACAATGTAATGGGCATTGCGGGAAATACTTTTGGCATAGCGACCCACGGGAAACATGTCTTGGCACAAGTACAACACCGTCACCCCTTGATGATGCGAATGTTTGGTGAATAAATCCAAAACGCGTTTATCGTGACTCCCTTCGTCCATTAAATCATCCAAGACCAGGACCCCATGTCCTTGAGGAAACCATTGGACCAACGCGTCATGATCGGGAATCCCTTCGTGAAACACTACCCCATGATCTTGCATGCCTTGAAATCGATCTTGCCAAGCGCCATAACAATAATGCACTTGAGTCGGTGGGGTTTCAAACAACTCGGGGTTGTCTACCAAGAGTTTTTCCGTAAAGACGGTTTTGCCACATCCCGACGGTCCCACCACCAAGATAGAGGAGGGGGTATGAAAACGAAACGGTTTCCCCGTTTGCATGATGATGATACTACCCAGGGGGAAAAAAAAAAGGCACCTTTTTATTGGAATCGGTGGGACTCGAACCCACGCACGATCTCCCTATGTTTTCGGGGGATCCAAAGGCTCTACCGACTGAGCTACGACTCCGACACCACGTTTTTTCCAACGAATTTTATTTAACCATTACATTGATGATACGGATGACAACAAAGTTGATACCATCTGGCTTCTTGGCCTACAATCAATTGTTGAAGGCGTTGACCGGCTTGATGGTCATTGCTTACATAATCATGATCGGAAAACTCATTTAAAAAGTCTTGCAAGGTCCGTCCACGGGCTTTGGCTTTCAAGTACAACAAGGCGTAATCACCACAACTCTTGCTTGAAATGGCTTGGAGGGACTTGCCATTGGTCACCACATACTTCCAATGTTGAACGATCCAATCTCGTAACGGGACGGCTTGCACGTACGTGTCCAAGGGCAAAGCATAACTGTCCAGGATTTCACACACGTTTCCATCCGTCCACACCGCTAACCAATGTTGTCCCGGTTGATCGTGCGGGTCGGTATTCACAATGTACCCTTGGGGTTGGGTCTTGACAGGACTCTTGGGTAAACGATCACAGGCCACCGTCCCGTAAAAGACAGGGTTCAATTGCGGGTCGTCTCGGGCTAAATAATCCAATTGCACATTATTCAAGGCCACATGTTCCATCTTCAGTGCTGGTAAATGTTATACAACACGGCTCCGTTGCGGTCAATCTCCAGCAAATTCTCAAATTCTCCATACACGAGCACGGTTATATTGGTAGCGGGGGCGGCTCCAAATTCCAAGACCAGTTGTAAATCGCCCGTTTGCTTGGGATTGAGGTTTTGACTGTCAGCACATCCATTGGCCACATTGTCAAACATGTACAAGCTACAATTTTTAGCTTGGCCCCAATCTCCTAGTTGTACCATATTGCCTTTCTTTTTACACCAAGCACCACTGGCTTGCAGAAAACGGAAGTAGCCTAGATTATCTCGGGTGCCATTGTTATGCACTAACTGGAGGGTTTCATAAGGGTACTCTTCTCCTTTCACAATCTGTCGAATGGACGTCAGACCCCATTTCTGGAAACAGAAAGGATCTCGGGTCACATCTCCATTGAAGGCACGGCTGTCCAGTAACCCCACAATCAATCGGTCTGGTATTCTGTTTTGAAACAGGTTGGGGATATCAAAGCGGGTCAGGTTGCCTTGCATGCTGAAAGTCCTGATTTCACTGCGGACGGTCGGGTAGGTAGCCACTTCGCCTTCATTGTGTCTTTTTTCAGATAAACTCCTGTAGATGGCGTCATTCAAACGCAGTTGACATAGATGAAACCGTAGTTTGACATCGCCTTCCATCAATCGGCCCGCTTCACCCACTCCATTCAAAAACAGGTTCGGGCCATTGAAATGAAATTTCATCTTGATTTCTATACCAGGCACCAACAGTTTGCCAGTGTGAAACACTTCCAGGTGGGGGGTAAACACTAGACTGTGGGTAAGACCTCCAGCATACTTGGGCACTTCAGCTACCATGGCTTCATAGGCCGCTTTGTGATTAGCACTGAGAGCTTGCCAGTGAGCATGGTTCCCTGCTTTGTTGGTATTGTTGGCAGTCCATGCGGGTGGGAAATCCACTTGATTGAACCAGCCTTGGGGTCCTAACACGGTCTTGCCATCTTCTCGGTCATAATTCAGCAAGGTTTCTAGGTAAGCTTTGTAATGATAAGTGTCGGATTGAGGACTGATCAACGTGCCATTCAATTGCAAGTCAATTTGTTTGATGATGGAATGGGCCAAATTATTGACGGGCCACAATTTCTCCGCGGCGTCCAAGTTCCCGTTATCATCCTTTTTCAAACTCAATTCCATGGTAAAGTAACTGCGTCCCAAATCCACAAAATCGTTCAACCCTGGCACAATGAATTCCATGGGATTGATGCCTGTGGTGGTGGGTTGGATGGTAACCATGCGATAGGCATTGATGCTAATGTCGGTCGGTGGCACCTTGAAAATCCGTAACGCCGGGTTGACGGTCCCCTCGGAACGCGGATGCGCTGGGGCAGCTTCGGTCATTTTAGCGGCGGCGTCGTCGTCGAGGGGTACCCCGTCGTCGTCGTGAGGGGTTTTTATAACGTCGTCGTCGTGCTAAACGTTGTCTCAAATCAAACCCGGGGACTCTCATCACCTCGGCACTCAACCATCCACCACGTTGTCCTCTCCTGAGTTTCCAAAACGGATACAGTCCACCCCATTGAGGCAACCCTCGATCACTACGAATCCGTCGAGGTCGTGAATGCACGGGATCCATGTTCACACGCCCAAAATATCTCGCGCACGTTTGACTTGCTTGGGAAACAAAGCACTGGCCACACGCACGGCGTCTTTCACGTTCTTCTGATTCAAGGCTTTCTTGGCTTGTTTGGTGATTTCTTTTTTAATGACTTGTTCGGCTTTGCGTTTAACACCGCGTGTTAACCCTGCATTCAATCCTCTCTTGATATTACTAGGTAGTTTTAAAGGATTTCGCGTGCTTTTAAGGCCTTGGAACCCCCCACGCATGACCTCCCTTATCAACCCACTGCCATGTTGATCATACCACTCGTCTGTCCGAAATCGTGTCAAACTTCCCCCTCGCATGGTTGTCTTCTTTGCTCTTTCACCAAGGTCTATGCTTCACGTCACCCCCTTTTGTCTTTTTATACCCCCTCTCATCGGCCTTTCTTTTTCTTCCGAGTGGTCGCTGCTTCCATGGCTTTTTTGCCACCGTAACCCGCGGCACCACCCACCGCTCCCAACGCGGCGGCTTTCCCCACAGCCATCAAGGCTGGCACGAGAGCGGCCAGAGGCAAGAGACCACCTCGTTGCCTTCTTCTTCTTCTTCGACGTGCTCTTGTCTTGGGCATCTTTGACGGACCATCCCCTTTTTCCCTTTTTATGCCTTTTTGAAGTGCAAGGTGACCAGCGTGTTGCCTTTGCCAAACCTGACCAACTTATCCTCGGTGCCAGACGTTTCGGTGACTTGCATTTGAATGATTTCCACCACTTCATTACGAAGCGGTAGGTAATGAATGTGCAACGGTTCAAAGTACAGGGTGCCTCTGCCTTCCCGCTTGTAGTGGATTTCACGCAACAAATCGGTCACGCGATTGCCGACCATCATACTGCCTGCCACGTCCGAGTACACGTGCAACGATCGCGAGGGATCTCCCACCACCGAACGAAACGCCACATTCAAATTGGTGAAACGCCACCCACAACTCATACTCAATTGTAAATGATCCGGTAAAAACGAACGTACCGTCCAAAAGACCGGGTTGTGTTGATCGTCGTTCACATCGTTCCAATCGTTGCCAACGGGTTTTGTCATGTTAGGGATTTGATCCCCCATGAAGTCTTGTTGTAAGTTTGGACCCAAAATCAACCCACTGCTAATTTTACGTAACCATCCCATCTTGACAGCCAACTTGGTGTAGATGTACAGGGTGGGCGTGTCGGTTTTGCAATGACAGATATTGGTGTTGTCAATGAGCAGATCCTCGCCTTCCCACTTGAACTTGACGTACATGTGTTTGCCTTGATCATTGGTAAAACGGCCGCCTTGAATCGCCGTTTCCTTGCGTTGTTGTTCCAAGTGAGCAATGGTAGCTTTCATGAAACTCACCCCATCCACCACCCAATCCAAATGTTGAATGTCATTAATGAGGGTTTCAGCCGTCCCTCCTCGATCTTGCATTTCCCCCTCTTTTCCATTCGGTTTGGGATAGGTTTGGTCCCAGGACGTCGACATGATGAACCCATCTTTTTGCACCAACTCGTACAAATTGACGTGCGTATCCGGTAAGGAAATGGCACTCAACCCCACTTGCCATCCCCCTCCGGGTAACCGTAACGGTTGAGGTAGACGAATCTTGAAGGAATTGGCTTGGTTGTTGGGAAATTCACGTCGGTTGGCATGACTGGGTAACGTCACGTAGAACGACATGTTGTCTTTCTTCTTCACACCACCACTTCCCTTTTAAAGTGGAGGGTTAGGACGGTACGCCCTTCACCAAATTTCACGAGATCCCCATTGGTTTCGGCCATCTGCGTTTCTACGATTTCCACCACTTCATTGCGTACTGGGACATATTGAATATGTCGAGGTTCAAAGTGCGTGGTATTTTGAGGCTGGTACTTGATTTCTCGTAAGAGATCGGTGATACGACCCCCTACCATGCTGCTGGTCCCTACATCACAATACACGTGCAAAGGACGCGTCGGAGCAAATTCCAACGAGGGACGAAAGGTCTTGGTCAAATTCACAAACCGCCAAGAGCACGATAGACTCAACTTCACATAATCCCCCTCCACTTTCCAAAAGATGGGGTTGTTGCTGGCATCGCAGATATCCGTCGGGGTAGGAATGGTGGAAATGCCTTGAAATTCTTGCAAGAGATTGGGGCCCAATCGATACTGGCCGGGGGACCCTTCTTCAATCCATCCCATTCTCAGGGCCAAGGTTTTGCCCCATGACACATGCGCCACTTGTCGTTTGTAATCCACATTGGTGGTATTCAACAACAAATCCCCTTCGGTGGTCCATTCAAAGGTCGGATACAATTTGACACCATTGTCCTCGGCCCATTTGTTTTTGGGGACGGTTTGTTTCGCACGGCTTTGCTCGTAACGATAGACCAGTTGATGAAAAAAATGCGATCCCGTCGACGAGGTCATCTCCTTTCTCATATCTCGACCGTAGACAGTGAATTCGCGCCGTTCATGGTACCAGCGATCGTTGCCTTGATCGTCTTTGGTATACACCCGTTCGTGCCATCGTACGTACAACAAAGGATGGGAATCGCCCACGCCTCCTTCTTCCGCTATCACGGGAATGGTGGGTAAGGATAAACTCACCATACCCACCATCCATCCTCGTCCCATAAATCGAATGGGTTTGGGCAATCGGTTTCTGAAATGATGGCTCTTGTTCCCAGGAAACTCTTTGGTACTCGCATGACTCATCAACGTCACGTAAAACGACGAGTTGGGCACCAACGTCATTGTTTAGTCGCGTCGTCGTCGTCTTTTGGGTGGACTTGTCTCTTTGGGTGGGCTTTTCCTCTTGGGTGGTGGTTGGAGAGACGTCACGTCTTGACTACGAATCCAACTATTGTACTTGTCGGGCCACCCTTTCCACTTGACCAACCAACGATCTTTTTGTCGCTTAAGTACCTTTTCGATGCGAAACACATCGGACACATGGACTTTTTGTAAATCCTCTTCATAAAACGTACCTTGGACGGGGGTATCATCCCATTCGTGAATCTTATACGTGGGCACGGGGCCCGGGATCACACGATGCACGACAAACACTTCTTCGGTCCAACCGGGTAAATAGCCTTTTTCAAAGGTACGATGAATCTTATTGAGACGGACACGATCCCCGACTTTGAATTTAGGTTTTTTCTGACCTTTCAATCGTTGGCTGTACAATCGTTTCCACACCGCTTCTTCGTTGTCCCATGTCACGTCTTGAGGGGCCATACCAATACTTCGATGACGGGTCGCATTATACCCTTGCACCAACTCGGGTAAGACATCGTCAAAGCCTAAGGTGTTAGCCGCCGTAAAATAACGATACAACCGTTCTTTCAAGGTCCGATTAAATCGTTCCACGACACTGGCTTTCGCATCCCCTTCCGTGGAAAAATGATGAATCCCTTGCTCGTCAAGCCATCGTTGAAACGTCCGGTTATAAAATTCTTTTCCTCGATCCGTTTGCAATCGATTGGGTTGACGTCGTCCTTTCAAAATCTTCTCAAAGGCATGGACCAAGGCCACCCCGGTTTTGGTTTTCAACGGTTGCACCCACGCGTACTTGGACAAGACATCCACGACGGTCAACAAGTAACGTATACCCCGATTATATTTGGCCAACGGTTGCACTTCCACTAAATCTGCCACCCATTGATCATCTAAACCTCCTACGATCACGGGTACGGTGGGAAAACGACGACGTCGCGGTTTATGTAACGTGTAGGCCAAATCCCGTTCCAACACCCGTTGGACTTTTTTCAAAGGGAGACGATGGGCTTTAGCAAACCGTTGCACGCCTCCTAAACTGCCGGGGGCTCTCGGATCGTGGTAACGATTCAACCATGATGGGGAGACCTTTTTCTTTCGAGGGGCCATACTTTCTGGCATTCATCCCATAAGGTCGATATGGTGGGGACCGTGTGGGGATGCGCCTTTTGAATGATTCGATACCATCGCCATGCCTCTGGGTGAGCTTTTAACCATAAGACAAACACCACCCATCGATACAGGTTGCGGTCGACATGGGTTTCTTCAAAGAGGTGGAGAGGATGCGTGTCCTCGGGACAACGGGGTATGGGGATTTTGGTACCGGGTTGATGATCATATAAGACTTGGCACAGGGTTTGATGGCATTGCCATTGCCCCAGGGACAAGACAGACTCCCACGCATCACACACAGCAGACTCCATGGACTAAATAAAAACATTTTATTCGTTCTCTCTCATTTAAAAGAGGCCCCCACAGGTGATGGTCTCTAGACCTTTCTGCCAGTTGTCAACACTGTCACTGTACTTGGGGGGTGGCGGAGCTGGGGCTACCATCAATTCTTGACGGTTCTTGAGCTCTTGAATTTCTCGCAACAATTGTTTCTCATAATCTGTCAGGGGCCTGTCCTCTTTACTTTGGACTCGAGGGGGTGGGCCAGGGATGTCATAACCCCTCTTGGGATATCCTTGAGCATCACGGTGGGGTGCTTCGGCTTGTTGGTCGGCTTTCTTGGGTGGGTTGTCATGAAACCCGTACTTGGGACCCAAGGGTTGATCGGCCCACCGGAAGAAGCCACACTGTTTCTTGGAACAATTCAGAAACAAGCGATCGGGGTTCTGGGTAGAATGACTCTGTTGTAGCGTGGCGGGTTCACGACAAAAGCATTGTAAACAACACCACATGTCCAACACTTCTGCATGAGGTTGACTATACACGGCTTTCATATACTCTAGAACTTGATCTTGTCCACAAAACAGCAAACACGGTTGCATGGGACATTTCACATACTTCCATCCCTTTTGAGATTCTCGGGCCTCCAAACGCACGTCATGGCAAGGACATACCATATAGTCCACCGAACTAGCTAGGGCTCTTTCACTGTTGGCTTTCGCTTGAGCATAGTCCTCCGCATTGTCATACACGGTCGTCAGAGTGAATTGAGGTGATGGTGTAGATTGCTCCACCATGTCATTCAATTCTTTCATCATGTCTTCCACGGCAGCTCGGGTGTCTTCCACCACTTCGCGCACCACAGGATCACAGTCCACATTCTCTTTCTTTTTCTTCTTCCCCGCAGGGTGTACGCTTGGCTTTCTCTTCCGATCGACAGACATCGTGCTCAACATTTTCACCCACCCATGCCTTTTTATACCCATGACCCTTGACTGTCATTGGTCAGCTTATCCTACCCATATAAGGACTTCTCGTGTTCCCATTGGTCAGCTTTTACCTCTCCAAATAAGGTCCTCTTGTCTTCCCATTGGTCAACTGTCCCTATTTAAGACGCTCCCTTGGTCACTGAATCGTCATTCTCAAAAGCAATGCCCCCAGACATCATGATCGGAGAACAAGATCTCGGTGCCTTGGAACTGCAAGTGGGTCATGGTCATGTGGTCTACACCGGGGGAGCCAAAGGTACGGATGCACTCGTCGAAGAACAGGCCAAACACTTTGGGATGCAACTCGAAGTCCTGGTCCCCCCGAACCATCCTCGAGCCACTTTCATCACCCCTTCTACGGTGGAAGTCCTGATGCTGGCCAACCCCCATCTTCACCAGGCGGCTGAGAAACTAGGCAAACAAATGCCTAGTCATTTTTACACCCTGCAATTACTGCAACGCAATTATCAAATTGCCAAAAAAGCCCATACCATCTATGCCTTTGGCATCTTGGAACAGGATCATAAACGCGTGAAAGGAGGCACTGGTTGGACCGTGCAATTGGCTATGGATTTAGGCAAACCCGTCTACCTGTTTGACATACCCAGTCATTCGTGGTACCGCTCGGACCATTACTACCAAGTCAACGAGAATGCCGCCACCCTAGTCACTGGCAGTCAATTTGTTCCTTGGGGACCCAAAAAGCCCACCCTTCATCAAAGCAGTGCTATTGTGGGATCCCGGGATGTGGACGAGAAAACCCGAGCCGAAATTCAAGCCCTGTTCAACCGCACGTTCTGTCTACCCGAGAACATTGATCAATTACGCATGGAACTGGAAGACTTTCATTTGTAATGTTTCTTAATTTTTATTTTTTAAATCTGTACATAGCTTTCTTTTCAATTCTTTTAGTTTTTATTTTTCCAATTGTACATAGCCTTTTTCAATTTTTATTTTTTCAAACTGTAGATAGCTTTTTTCCAATTGTAAATAGACTCGCCCCACCCGCGTGGCAAAGAAGACGAACCACCATTTGTAAAAAACATCAACTCTTCTTTTTAATTAAAAAATAAAAAACTTCGCTTACAAAATGTCCTCTGCTTCTTGACTCACAAATAAAAATGTTCAAAGTCTATTTACACCAAACAAAACACGTCGTACACGATTGGCTCGTTCCCGTCTTTCCCGTTCTTCCACTTTCTTCACTTCACGATAAAAATGACTGATTGTTAACCAAGCATTTCCGCAGTACACTTCAGACAAATGGGCCGCCATAAAAAAGTCAAGTTCCTCAAACAGTCCCATGCTAATCGGCCAATATTTTTCCTCCCTGGTTGGCACTATACGGCGCTCAATAAAAGGGATGATCCGGTGGGTTAGCGCTCTCTTTAACCTGCGGTACGTCCCTGCTTGAAGGGGTAGCCCATTGTCCGGCTCCACAAAGCACAATAGAAACAAACGAAGGAACGCCTCCACGCGTTGTCTTGTAAGGGGGCGCCATGACTCTTCCCTCCTGGCGTACATGCCCGTAATTTGGCGCTGGATGGCCGATTGCTCCGGCCCAACACGTCTCCTCAACACCTCCTCTCCACTCACATTCACCTCGCTGGCTAGACAGCCCAAGGGCCTTCTCGTTTCCGACATTTTTGCGACACCAACTGACAAAGGTCAAGACAGCACGAACTCAAAGCTAGGAATGGCGTTCTGTGACCTCCCTTGACTTATATACCCCGATCCGCGCAATGCCTCATGGTCTATCTAAGGAGGGGGGAGGGGGGTCCCCCCACCTCTTCCCCTTCCAAAGCATGATGGGCCTTTCTCTCATTGGTTCCTTACCCTCCCACGTGACCCTTTTGTTTCTGTATAAAAAACCACCGTCCCATTCTATTTTTCACTCCCAAGCCAGCAAGCAGTCAAGCAAGCAAGCAAGCAAACAAGCAGTCAAGCAAGCAACACCCACGGATAGCAGTAAGCCTTTTTTTTATTCCTCATCTCTTTTCAAAAAACCAATCTAAGTAGTTAGCCTGTTCTGGAGCTAACCGGGCTAGGTCCCACGTGCTCCAGGATTTAATTAATGATTCGCTTTCTGTATAAAAAAACAACCACGTCATGTCTGTTGACTTTTTCTGGAGAGTTCAAGGGTAATGATGGTTCTGCCTTGTTTAAACGGAGCCGGTTGTCCATTGGCTGTTGGAATGTCCATGGCAATGCTGTCAAAGATGGTTTTGCCAAGAGGAAAATACATTCGTTCCGTGGTATCAAACTGATGATCGGTATTGCCAGCATCCAAGGTACGTAAAAAACCTTTTTCTTGATTTCCCACAATGCTCTGGGCGACCAGATCCGTGTAAATCATCAATTGTTGTTGTTGTTGCGGTTTGACGGTTTGGGTGGTGGGAAATGGTTGTCGACTGAGATTCGGACCCAAGAACAACTCATACTCGAAATCGGGGTGGGTAAAGCTGACGGAGACATGACCAAAAGGTGGATATTTGTTGGCAGGACCGGTGGTTGGTGACCATTTATGGCGATCGTTGTAATCCACGATATGTTTCACCAGATAATTCTTTTCTTGGACCACGCGTTCCGTGGGCGTTCCATCTTTCACCAATCCCATCAGGCCAGCGAATTTCCATTCCATTTCAAATTCCATATTGGCCGGTATGAGTACATACAACGAATCTAATTCGGAGGCAATGCCGGCATTGGTGATTTTCACGTAGGGTTGAGCCAGGTTGAGAGCCGCTAGTTGTTGTCGTTTCGCTTGATCGTCCACATCCATTTTGGCTATATCCATCATGACGTCCATGTGTTGTTTTTCTATTTCGTAAGCGATGGCAATCCATGCTTCTTTCAAATTGTGGTAATACCCGGGCGGTAAATGGATTTGTTTGGTGACTTGAAGGGAGGCCGTTCCATCAGCACGTTTTGGTATGTATCTAACATCTGTTTTCATCCAATGTTTTTGACTATCTTCTTGCGTCCAATTCTCCTTGGTTTGATTTTCCAATGGTTCATAAAAACCAGGGTGTGAGATATGTACCAAGGCCGCTTCCCAATCATCTTCTACCAAGTAATGGGAACGAGGCAGTCGCGCCGTAAATTTTTGCCCCGTGCCTTGTGCTTGATCACTGAGCAGAGTGATGTAAAAACTCATCGTCACTACTCCCTCACCTTAGGGTTTACCCTTTTATACCTACCCACGTTGCAGAAATTGGACTTTGGACTGCTCAGCGGTTTTCCTTTCCAAAATACGTGACTTCCGGTTTCAATCACTTCCGGTGACGTCATTTCCGGTCATGTGACGTCACTTCCGGTTGAGCCCACCATCCCCTTAGCAACCAACGGTCAGCGGTTGCACTTCCGGTTAGCAACCACCGAGAACCAATCAGAAGCCAGGATTAGTGTCCAATCAGAAGCCAGAACAGGGGGTGTGTATGCAAATTAACGTGGGAAAATTCCCTATGTGAGCCCAATGTACTACTTACGCCCGTGAGTTTTGTTCGGTTTTTCGGAGGTTTTGACGGATTTGCAAGATAGAATTGCGCGTTTGCTAGTGAAGAACTCTTTCAAAAGGGTTTTTAAAAGAAGTTTGAAGTTGTCATTACGGCATATCTCTCTCTGAAAGGCGTGTAAAGTGTTACGCGTATGCTGCAAATGTTCCACCCTTTGTCTTGTCCGATTTCTTTAGCTAATTTGTCTTGGAGACGAGTGAGTCATATTTGGTTGTATGGTGCCATTCTATTCAATTTGAACCTAGTTAGATGGATGCTTAGGTCAAAAACAATAGAAAATTTCAAACTGCTAGCACAAAAAGTAGTAAAGGTAGCCTACAATACATGTACAGGAGGTGGTCGTACAGTGTAGTAATAAAATTAATAATATATTTATACAAGATAGCCCCACAAGAGTAGAAACACTGGTATCAAAGGGGGTCCTGTTAGCAAACTTTGAATGTGTACTGTTTGTCTTTCCTGGTGTTAGGCTATTTTCTTTGGTGATACTTTTTGCACACTAGACCACTCTGTAGCCATGCTTGCAGACACTGCAGTAAAAGTGATTTACTGCGACAATACGCAAGCATGATTACAAATGCGTTTGCTTCCTGCAGTGAGATGAGAACCAAATCGGCCAATTGAATTCCTAGGAAAAGCCTAACATTGACTGGAATAAATGGTGCCACCATGGAAAAGATCTTCCATAGTTTTCACTCTAGTACATTCTTCATGAAGCATGCATTGATCATGGTTTTCAGATTGGTTAATTTACGTTGGGATGAAAAAACCTAAGGTAAATATCTCAGTTACTACTAGTGGCGTTTCCTTTCACTTTTGTTGTACTGATAAAAGACACTTTTTACACTAGCAAAGTGGCTTTAAAGTGAAACCCCTGCTTTACGTAGGAGGATTGATTTCAGAAGAACCGGCCAACTTCGAATAGGACAAATCTACTGCTCATGTGGTCCCACATTCAGCAAGTGATAATGTTGTTTCACCTCCCACCCCCACAGTCCTGCAGTTGCGTAGTCAAAAAATAGTTAAGAACAAGAAAACCTATGGTTTATCAAAGGCGCCCCCTTTGGTGTATTCGGTCTGCACTAAACCACTAAATGTGGTTAGTCCGGTAGATAAGTGTCACATCAGGGGTAAGTACTGCACTTTATGATAAAAGCATCAAGCTGGGAAAGTTTAAACTAAACATCATGGGGAACATTTTCAAAATTAGAGGCAATCCGAATAAGCTCTGTGTCAGCAAGGAGAGGGTGGTAAAAGTAGTGGGAGTAGTTATTCAAAATGGCCGCCACCCTGACCAGCGATACTCTTTTAGTGTAGAAACATACAGCGTAATTGTGTAAAGCGGCCTTCACACGTCAAACTAATGTTGGCCAACTCGTGTTGGCAAACTCAAATTGGTGTGTTTGATGACACAACAACATGTTGGCAAACTGTTGGGAAAAAGTTGGTGAGAATAGAGACAAGTTCTATTTATCGCCAACACGAGACAATCGTAATTTTTTCGTTCTAACTGGTACAAGCATGCACAACACTATTGTTTTTTCCGAGAGCTGATAAATGGCCAGAAATGAAAAAAAAAAAGTTGTATTGAATTAGGTTAGTTAAAGCGTCTTGACTTACGGAGTTAAAAAATGGAACTGTTACTAATTGTCCTATTTTTAGATAATTATTTATCGTTTATCCACTATACCAACCACAGGAGTAACTTAACAACCAAATAATTCCACTGTTTGATTAGAGGATATGGTTGATACCGGAGGCCATCTTGGGTGTTTACCTACATGTACAACTCACCTGTATTGCTAAAGCATGTTTCTTTTTTCAATGCAGCGATTCGATTCCGGTACTTGTATAAGAAAACATCCTGCAACCGAATGTGCAGATTCCTTACTAAAAGCCCTAAATGCCAAGGAAACTTCCATGCACACCAGGTTATCACTCGTACTCTATTTATCAGTTCAAAAGGCATCGCATCTAAGGAACAAAACTCTCGCAGCGCGAAACCGAGCTGCGCTGAGTAGCGCAAACAATGTACTAAAGGCGCACCATAACGACTACAATAACATTTCTGGCGTCTGGCCTGGATATAGCTTTTCAATAAAGGACACTTCTGTTGGAAGACTTAAGAAGTAAAAAAATGCTATTTTATTTTCTAGAATTGCAACGAGGCACGTCTCATTGGTTTGCACATAGATGAGATAATAATGCTTGAAGTTGACAAACTATCGAGAGAGTAATCTTAACGGATAATGCGGTCAATGACTGGTTCCAGACGATAATTGAAGTCGATATCGGATAACAAACAGTCATACAGACGGGACGTTTACTCGAGGGTTGTCCAATACTCACCACTTGTTCAAGTCGTGAAAGTGGTGATTCAGGTGGTGCAACTGGTACGAGTTGTATAGTCGTGAAGTGGTGAATGTGAGACGTTTCAGTGAAACAACATGAAGCATTTGCTGGTGCCTTTGCATATCATTTTAGACACTTAGAATTTGAGCGTTGTTTTAAGGAAGGGTCTAGTCAGCTGTGAGAAAGGGGGTCCTTTCAACTGGTGCGACTCGTTCAAGTCGTCCAAGTGGTGAAATTGCATATCATTAGTTTTACCTGCTGTCCGGTAGAGCTGTGAGAAAGGGGGTCTTTTCAACTGGTACGACTCGTTGAAGTCGTGCAAGTGGTGAAATTGTATATCATTACCCGTACTTACAGTACGGTAGAGCTGTGGAAAGGGGATTGCCGACACCTAGAATTTGGAGAGAGTTAAAACAACTTGTAAGACTTTAACGAGTTGTAGAACTGGTAAAAGCGCATCGCATTGTGAAAGGGTCGAAGTCAACTCGACGATCACCATACAGTTGGTTACATGCGATACGTGGGCCATTTTAGTTTGAGTTTTGCGGTTTTGAATGGAATTAAATATTCAAATTCGGTATTTGACATTTGCATACGTACGTTTGTTGTTTATTTATACAATGAAAACAGTTCGCGGTAGTTTGTCGGGCGTGTTGGAATTCGGGCTTTAGCGTTTAGTATCTTTTCCATGAGTGTGTAACAGAAATAAATGTCTACTCTGCCGTCGATTAGAATATGTATATCGAACGGAAATGGGAAGAAGCATTATGAAGTAAATTTGTCAGTGGACCGTTCATTGTGTTGTGTATGATTCTGAAATGTCAGGGAAACTTTGGTATCAGGTTTTAAAACATGCACTGTAATGTTTTATTCAGTGGTATGATGCGGGTGGCGCGCTATTCAGATTGGTCGTAGTGGAGGCATCGGAATGGCGTTTATGTAGTCGCGCGGTACTATAACACTCGTTATCCAAGGGTTTCGTCATGAGTTTTGGGTGGAATCATTTGCAGCATACGCCTATAGCCGTCGCTTTGGCACGTGCGAATTTTCTGTTGTTTTTTGGCTAAAAAAACAAAAGAACATTCCCACGCGCTAAAGTGACACCTATACGCGTATGCTGCAAATGATTCCACCCTTTATGTATCATTGTGAAGTGGATTTTTAAATGGGTTTAGACTCACTTGTCGTAACAGTCGTTTTACTTATTCGTGGAACGATATGTAACAGTTGGCGTTTGATAGTCGAAATTGAACCAAAGAAAACACTGTAATTAGGAAGAAAAGTTATTGGCAATGCTTTTGGAGCTGTAGTTATAGAGCAATATTTTGTAAAAATAGTAAAGTCGCTCTGTTCGAATATTTGAGAAAGGTGTTAAATTTTATTTGAAACATAAAGTAATATTGGGAATTGCATGTCATTAAGGACACTTTCATTGGGTTCATCCCGGTTATTTTCTGATCTGGAGAAATTCATGCTGTAATGGGTGACCCCAACAAAAATTTTTGTCTAAATATGGTGTGATTCTTACTTCGCGATTGCGAGAAATGGGATAAGTGAGACATACATCGCTCGTCTCTTGGAGAACCCGCTTCTTAAACTTTGTCCTCAGTTTGCGCAACGTTTATAGAACAAGTATATCACCGTCTTGTCTTTCGTGTATCACGCTTGTTTCGTACATGCGCCTAAATAACGAGGCAAAATCATAGTTGCCTTCCCTTGGCCAGTTTCACAATGCTTCATTGGAGGGAGTGATCAACATAACAGTCCCCTTTCAGAAAGCTATTATCGGTTTGCGCGACCCTTATAGAACGAGTAACAGACATATTGCCACCTTCTACCTCGCTTCGAACGTAATTCTTTCGTGTACCTCGCTCTCTTCGAACGTATGTCTTTCGTGTATGTCGCTGGCTTCGTACAGAGCTTAAATAACGACGCAAATTTATAGTTGTCTTCCTTTGGACAGTTTGACAATGCTTCAATAGAAGCAGTAATCGACAGAACAGTTCGCTTTTAGAACTCTGTAATCAGTTTGCGCAACGCTTATAGAACGACTAACAGACATGTTATCGTCTTCTATTTCGTGTTCGCTTTTAGAAATCTATTATCAGTTTACGCAACGCTTATAGAACGAGTAATAGACAAATTACCACCTTCTATCTCGCTTCGAACCGATTATTAATTACCGCCTTCTACTCGCTTTGAACCGATTATCAATTTGCGCGACGTTTTTCTTAATGAGATGCACTTTCACCGCTTGAACGAGTCGTACAACTCGTGCGAGTTGAGTAGGTCCCTGCCTTAATGAAATGCAACAACAAGTAACACTCCGTTTTATTTCACTGAAAAATACCGTATCACGACGTGAACAAATCGAACCACTTGTAGCCATTGTTTTACGAGTCGTACGACTTGGTTCACTCGGGTACTTTATGTAACTCGCTTAGTTCAGTACGTCAAACAATAATAACAGGTGCAATGCATCCGCCATGTACTAGATGCAGCACTATGCCGTGTTTAGCGGAAAGAAGAAGGTGCATAGCTAGATTGCTATAGAGTTTGCTCATTGAAGCTACATGTATGCCCACACTGCGAATGCTTGCACAGACAATGCACGCAACCGGCACACACATTAGAAGTCATCGCTACTTCCAATATCTGATAACAATGCCAATTAATAATGTAAGAAAAACGTTTTTCAGAGAAGTTGTTAGAAAACATTCCACTCAATCTGCACGGAGTTCCCTTCCGACAGCTGGCTATTTTTGGGCCTAGAGCTCTTTCAGCGCTAAACTGCCCAGTCCAATAAAATTCGGTTGTATACAACAGAACGAATCAGTTAATCGAGAGCTGTATACGCTATAGACAACAGGTAAGCTTGAAAGTGGCCACCGAAGTTATTGAGGAGAAAGCCAGCTTCATTTTCCCAATATTAGTTTATAGTCTGGATGGTTGCCATACTGAAAAATTTCCCCCGCCCCCCTTCCTGGCTGCCACAGACCCTATCCAGATTGCCTCTAATCTTTAAACGATCCAACGATACATTGTATTAGTGTGTCAAGTTTCATGCTTTTATCAAAAAGTGCAGAATAGTTTCACCTATCTGCTAGACTACTTTTCAGCGTAGACGCTAGTGAGGTCTTCTGTGACCCAGTAATCACTGACTGATTTTAGTTTGTTTATTTCAGGATCTCTTCCTTGGACATGTGTGATTGAAATTTAATCAAGATCGGTCTCCCATTCTTTGCGCATGTTTTTCTTCTGGTGCGAATTTCCCGTCTCGGTAGGCAATCTGGATTTCAACTTTTAATTTTTCTTTGAAGATGCCAATAGCAAGTTGTTCTGGCGCGGACATCTCATCTTCAGCTTCTTTTACACCAAATAACCTCACTCTGTTCTTGCGAGTGTATTGTTTGAGGTTGTTAAGTGCCTGCTATGTTTCGTCTAGCAGGATGCTCTTCCTTTTAAATTCCTCTTCCAGCATCTGGAAGGAGGCGTTGATTTCTCTTTAATTACTTGCTTCGTTCCTTCTTCCTCTTCTTTCACACTTTCTTTGAGTTGTCTCCATACTTGAGATTTGCTGCTCAAAGGCTTCCACTTTCTTCTCAATCGAACCGTATTTATGGTCGATGTCAGCCTTCATTTCTTTCATGCGATTATAGATATCTTTTAAAGGTACCTTCTCTTCACCTTCGTCTGTTGCCTTGTTCTTTTTGGGTTTTAGTTTTTGCACTCAGGGTATCGGATGTAGCACTATTACTGTGTCCGCTTGATCGTAAAGGTGCGTTTTCCGGCCTGGTTTACCGAGATCTCGGTTGGAAAATTCTGTACGTGATGGAGTGCACGAAAACATTGACTCGTGATTTTCCTCGCAGTAATTCTGAAAATTGTGTTTTCTTTACCCATTCAACATGTCAAGAAATCATTTTTGCGATAAAAAAAAGTCTTGAAAAAGGCCACAATGATGCTAACTCACTGCTAACTTTATATGGGAAAGTATACAGCCCGGTTACCGAGATCTCGATTGGAAAAACCGAGATCTCGGTAGCAGGGCCAGCCCGCGCCTTCTCATATGAACACATCCAAATTTGTAGAAAGGAAATAGTGAGAAGAGATCTCGGAAACCGAGCAAGCTCCGTCTTCACATGATCCCGGTAACCGGGTTAGCCCGGTTAGCGGGACGAATTTTGCCGTCTGTTCATATGGAATTCTGTACGTGAACGCGTGCGCGAACATATTAGCTCACGCATATCAAACCATAATTAAACTTATTCCCCACTGAGTGGAACATTTGCTCAGTAACTTTGATTTTAGCCAGGAGATAAAACTTACTGCCTTTTAAACCAAACGCAATTAAAATTAGGTACCATATTTATTAGGTATCATATTTAAGGCTCAAAACAAGAAAAGAAGTATATTTGGAAGGTTAACATATCGATTTCGCTAAACAACGTCAAGGCCAGCAGACAAGATCCTTGGACATCACAAAGTAAACAATATGACTCCAAAGTCTAAATCTTTGCATGTTTCATGCAACAACGCCAAATGCCATTGTACAACCGCCGATTTACTTATTTGTAGGTATAAAAACATAAAGAATTCCCTTTCGCGACGTTTTCCATAGCCAAATTCGTTCTGCTGATCGATACAAAACACTACACGAAGGTCAGGTCGCCAATAAACAATGATCCGATGACAAATTCGAAGCCAAAATCTCGAACCTAAACATTCCTCATTCTTCAAGTACAGTATTATACATCAAATTGTTCCGAATTTATTCTTCTTTCTTTCATAACGTGTAGGTAACAAAGGCAGCCATCAATACGTCAGATAGGAATTGCAGGGAGAGAAGAAATCGTTCCAATACCGAGATACCGGTTGGAAAAACCGAAATCTCGGTAACCGAGTCAGCCTGCCTTGCCTGGCTTATACAATTTGATTCACATGAAAACATCAAACTTTTTACAAGGGAAATAGTGGTAAGGCAGGATCTCGAAAACCGAGCCAGCCCGGTCAACCGGGATCACAAGAAGAGGCCTAAATTAAAGACTTACTTGTGTCTCCGCAGACTTGAGATACAGCCGTAACTAACCACACAAAAAACATCCACTCACAAGCCTTCATTTTAAAGAATACTTGCTGAAATCTCCTCTTTCCTGCTGTACAATGCACTTCCTTTGCTCGATTTACTTTGTCCTTTCAGGCGTCAAAGAATGTTAACCGCGCTGAATGGAAAGTTGAGCATGCTCAAAGGCGCAGTTCAGTGACCTCTGATTTCGGTCACCTATTCTAATATCCGGGCAGTATTGGGCGGGGGGGGGGGGGGAGGGGATTATTTTTTTTCACCAATGTGTCTATCAACGAATGGAAACATGTCATATTTATATGAACATGTGCACGTTTAGGCTCATTTTTGCGTACCGGTGCATGTACCGTGGGCTTCCTGAAAGTATATTATGTGTGAAGAAGACAAATTCTGTCCGTGCTAGTTTGAGGGATGGCTAGAGCAAAACCTTTCCACATTTTCTGTCCTGTTTTGAAAGCATATTGAATCACTCCAGTTTATAATACTTCGAGGGTACTTAGGTTTTAGATCTGACGGAAGGGCCTGTTAGGGATTTTCGGGATCATTCATGATAAGGGTCGGAGTTCGCGAGAATTGAGCGGAAGACAGCCGAAGTCAGAACAATTCCGATAACGATTCGCGCTTGTTCTAAACGAGTAAGACTGACGAATTTTTTTAAGACAGAAAAAGAAACCTTTTGTCATCGGAATATCAAGATAATTCTTCAAAAATTGAAAACCTACAAATTACCAACAAATTACATGCCAGTTCTAAGTATTTTTATTATTTATTTATTTATTTGTTATTTCTTGTATCCTACCCTGATCCACCCGGCTAGCCTGCCTAACAGGTGTTAAACCGTCTTATTCTTGGGCCATCTCAACTTCATTAAGCAATATACCACACCTTTCTATGGTTTATTGGCTCAATAAACCTCCCGGGATGTTGGAAGAACACGAGAAGAGATTGTAAGTCACGAGCCAAAGGCGAGTGATTTAAAAGCTTTTCGAGTGTTATTCTAACATCCCAAGTGGTGTGCAGCCTGTAGGCTTCATTCTGCATTTTACCCCTAGCCTGCATTTTACCCTTAGTCTGCAGTCTGCATTTTACCCTCAGTCTGCGTTTTACCCCTGGTCCGCAGTCTGCAGTCCGCAGTCCGCAGTCCGCAGTCCGCAGTCCGCACTCTTCCTCTTACACTGACCGATAAAAATACAGAATTTTGTATTGTAAAAGTATGAATAAGGTAAGATGAATTCTAAAAAAATGGCTAAATATAAAGGGAGCATAATTGCTAACATTAAATTCAAGCTAACTTTTACTCGAGCCAGTTTAAACATCAAAGAATTAATGTCATTCACAACTGATGCACATAGGTATAGCTTTCGTTTTCTTCGTATATACTTCTGAAAAACTGAGATTTATGCCCTTGTTTTTTTTTCCTATAAGCAGCACGATGAAATATAGCCTTAACTAAACGTCTTTACTATTCTCATTCATTCATAAGGCACGAAAATATCTTTAGCATTCCTAGTTACTTGGCTAAATTCGCATGGCGCACTCCAAGCCCTCTCAAGTCCCTCGGGGTTTATTTTATTCTATTTAAGCGTTCTCTCGTTGCAAACTCGTCCTCTCATTTCCACGCAGGCTCTTTGGGTGTCGCGGATTGGTTTTTCCCACCCTCCTCCCCTTCGGCGACGTCTGCCATCCCTACATTTATACTCCCACTCTATGTTTTATGCAAACTATTTCCTCCCATATCTCAATTAGCAAAAGTCATAGACTGTCTTATGGAATGAATATGAATATATCAGAATTTATCGTTCCAAAATTTTTCATTGTGTCTTCTATTTTAGGACTTATTGATTACATAATGAAGCAGTAAAAATAACTACAATCCCACACAAAATGTATTTTTGCGTGGGATTGCTCTATCCTTAGGAATCTCGCATGTCAATAGTTAATATCCTCATAAGAGCAATTTTCCGGGGGCTTGTGCTTCCTGAGAATAGACTTTAGAACGTTTCTTCGGCATCACTCTATATGTTTTTTTTTTTAATTTCATTCACTGCCTGATTTCATATCGTGAGGGATCGGACTGACACGTTTTCCCCCTTAAATCAACAAAATCAACTACCAACTCTTTGTTTAAATTTAAGGTGGAATGGTACCCTAAAAGATGAATTTTTTTAGAACAGAACCTTGTGGGAAACGTCTACCATCACTTTATAGGGCTGCACGCCCTAACATCAATATGAGCCTTTTCAGGTCACATGTCACAATAGTTAATGTTTAACTAGCGTCTTAAGTTAGGAAAAGTGATGTTCACGGTAACAACGATCACTCACTAATGCACGGTTGGAAAAGTGTCAAACCAACTCTAACGTGTACATAAATGATATGACTGTGCAATGAACCTCAAAAGTTTTTTTAGTTTTCTTTTCTTAGAACTTCAGGTAACAGGACATAATTATTAGACAAAGTGTCAATTAATGAGACGTATTTCAAACCTGTATACTCTTTTCTAAATACTCAGGAAACAGTACTTTAATATTGATGAGAATTTCAGAACAGTAGGTTAAAACGCAAGGGAAATATCTTTGTTAAGAGTTTCTCTATTCCAGGAAATTCTGTTATTCGAGAAAAATGGTCTTAAAGATAAAGGAATGGATTTTTTTCGACGCTTATTGCCCTAAAACTATTGTCAAATGAAATTTGTCATATTGAGATCCTAGTTGAATGACTTTTCCGTTCAGAAAAAACATGTTTTCTGTAAGAACTAGGACTTGTTTTGCCAATTAAAACGCAGACACCAAAAATCTCTCCTCTTCTCACGCAGGTGTTTCTCTAGAACACTGAACACTGATGTATTTTATCACGTTTAGGAATGCACGCTTGTTTGCGTGCTTCTACAGGATGTGCCAGTAGTTACTATGGAGTATAGCAATTGTTTGGAAGCGTGCGTGACTATTTGTTATTAGGTATATAAGGTATTTTCGCAGTTTTCAAGATCACTCGACGCCATCTCTCGCTACGTTTCTGTAAATTATGGATGAAACGGGTAGTGAACTTTCCGCGGTACCAAACGTTAATCCTGAACAACCTATTCAAGAGAGTGGCCTTTCCGGCGAAGAAACGCTGAGTTTACTGAATTTCCCGTCTCCTCGATTCGAAACTCGACAAGAGGTTTTCTGAGTTCAAGCGGGGACTTGAACAAAAGGAACTTGCGACTAACACGCAAATTAAGAAATTGAAGAGTGAAGCGAAGGCTTCCAGTAGCTTTCAATTGAAAGGAAACAAGTTACAATTCGAGTTTATTTCGAGTTTGTTAGACTCCACTAACTCGGCTTCCACTCATCTTCTTGAGGAAAATTTGTCCGGAGTTAATACGGAACTGGAGAATGCTAAAACTTTGCTGAATAAACGCAACAAAGTCATACGGTTTGCAGACAAGAGTTCGGTGGGCTGGACGGCGGTTGAAGAGTACGAATCAGACGAGTTAGCTGACGATTTTGGATGATGAAAAGAAACTTCGATCTGCTGAAAGAAGGGCGCTTACCAAGCTTCGTGCACGCAAGCAGAATTGCAGTTCTGCTCAGAACCGTAAATCTTCTCAAGACTCATCTTTGGTCGCTGGGAGTTCTTTACATCGCGCTACTGCTCAGCCATTTCGCCCACAACAGTTTCCTCAGCAGCCATTTCGGCCACAGTCTTTTCGGAGTAGACAGCCTCAACCTTCCGACAAGTGTTTCTCCTGGGTCAGTTCGGGCATTGGGCAAACTCGCCGTTTTGCCCAAACTACAGTCGCCTGTACAGCAACAGAGCCTTGCCAAACACATCCAGTGCTACCGCCAGGAAGTAGTGAAATATTTAACAGACTTGGAACAGATCAGTATTTCAATGTTGTTGTAGATTTGTGTTCTCATGATCAGACTGTTGGGCTTGAAGAAAGAGATTATTGGAACGTAGTTATGAGGACTATTTAGAAGGCTCTGAATCAGTCATTGTTAAGGGTAGGCTTAGAGTTAATGTTGAGTTTTGGGAAAGCATTGGTGCTTCCCAGTTTATCCTCAGCGTTATTAAAGAAGGCTATGAGATACCGTTTTACTTTTCTCCTACGTCAGTTATTCTTCATAATAATAAGTCTGCCTTACAGAATTCTGGTTTTGTTCTCAGTGCAATTACCGAACTTCTTTAAGTTGGTTCGGTAGTGGAGTGTCCTTTTCCGCCGGTGGTTGTTAATCCCCTGTCAGTTTCCATTCAACCCAACGGGAGGAAAAGGCTTATATTAGATGTTAGGCACGTTAATTTTTTTGTCAAGAAGTCTAAGATTAAGTTTGAAGATGCGAAATCGTTCCTCGAGAGTTTGATAGCCAGGCCTTGCGCTTGGGCTTGCTCGTTTGATATCAAATCGGGTTATCATCATATTGAGATTTTTGAATCCGATCAACAGTTTTTGGGTTTCGCGTGGGTTTTTAAGGGCGTTACTAAATATTTCAAATTTACGGTTTTACCGTTTGGGCTGTCTGTGGGTCCATAAGTTTTTTTTCCAAAGTTATGAGACCGTTAGTTAAATATTGGCGTTCTAAGGCCATCAGCATTGTTGTGTATTTGGATGATGGCATTTCTGCGGCCCAAAGTTTTTCTAAATGTGAAGAGCACTCACTACTTGTTAAGTCGGATCTTTTCAAATCCGGGTTTGTTTCCAACAAAGATAAGTGTCAGTGGGTCCCTATTCAGGTCATTTGCTGGCTGGGTATTTTTTGGGATTTCAAGAACAATTGTATGTTCATACCATTGGGAAAGATTTCAGGGATCCTTGATGAAGTGGTTGAAATTATGTCTTGCAAGAGAGTTTCTGCAAGGAAACTTGCTCGTGTTACGGGGAGAATTATTTCTAATTTTTTGATCATGGGTGATGTTTGTAAGCTCATGACTAAAGCTATGCATCGGTTAATTGAATGCAGAAGAGGCTGGGATGCGCAGGTTGTTTTAGACTCTGATGTGCTTGTGGAACTCAAATTTTGGCGCGAGCAGCTGCAGAACTTAAATTTCAGACCTATATCGAGGAAACATGTTTTACCTTCTCGGGTTGTTTATTCCGATGCTAGTGCGATTGGTTGCGCCGCCTTTATTTCCATGAACGGTAAACCAGTTTCACACGAAAACTGGGATGCGATTGAGATGAAACAAAGCTCAACGTGGAGAGAGCTTGTGTGTGTAAAACACGCTTTGCAGAGTTTTGCTAATTTGCTCAAAGGAAGTCGTGTAAAGGGGTATACAGATAATAAGGGTGTAGCTTCCATTGTTAATTCTGGTAGCAGTAAGGTTCACCTGCACAAGTTGGCAATGGAAATTTTTTCGCTTTCTAAGGAATACAATGTAATCATTGATATTGAGTGGATCCCGCGTTCAGAGAATGGAGTTGCTGACTATTTGAGTAAAATTGTCGATTTTGATGACTGGAGTGTTAAAGATTCTTATTTCCGGGCTGTTGATTCCATCTAGGGCCCCTTCACAGTCGACTGTTTTGCCAATTCCGTTAATGCTAAAGTTTCTAGGTTTTATTCATTGTTTTTTCAACCTGGGAGTTTGGGCGTTGATTCCCTAGCGTTTGACTGGGGTCGGGAAAACTGTTGGCTTGTCCCGCCGATATATTTGATTCCTCGCGTCCTCGTGCATTTTCTTTATTGTCAGTCTCGTGGTGTTGTGGTTGTCCCATTCTGGCCTTCGTCCCTGTTCTGGCCGTATCTTATTCAGGAAAACGGCACGTTTAGAAGCTTTGTTGTGGATATTTTGTTCATTCAAAATGGGAGCGATGTTTTTGTCCAAGGGGCGGACAAGGAAACTTGTTTTGGCTCGTCTTCCTTTTGTACTCCAGTGTTGTTTTTGAAACTCGATGGCACCAAAACTTCATTTGTCCACTGGGACTAGGACAGTGTTAATGGTCCAATTCATTGTTTTCTACTGGGATGTGGGCTTGGTATTGGCGTCTTATTATTAGTCAACTGGGACTACGATACGTTACATTGTGTGTTTTCGTTACTGGTTTGTTTACATTTTGGAAATATATCAGTCCACTTGGACTTTGTTTGGTCCACTGGGACCTTTTGTTTTTTGACGTAGGAACGCCACAGTTCTCGCAGAGGTTGGTTTGTACTTATTTTTTGTTTTTTTGTTTGTTCATTACAAGGTGCAAGGGCTTTATCAACATTCGTGGGTCGATTTAAGGATCCCGAGCTTAGTCGATTGGCAAGTTGTTTAGTTTACCTTTACGCTGTTTAGGAGCTAAAGCGGATTCCACTACGGAGCGCTATTCAAGAGCTTTTGAAAAGTTTAGAGTTTGGGCTGCTGGTTATAAGGAAATTAGCGTTCTTCCATCTAATTATTTGTCTGTTGCTACTTATTTAGAGTCTTTACTTCAAAGTGATTTACCGTACTCGGCTTTAGAAGCCGCTGTGTACGGTATTCGATGGGCGCATAATCTTTTCGGATTATCTAATCCTTGCGAGTCTAATCTCGTTAAAGGTATCTTAGAATCAGCTAAGAGAAGTCTTTCTAGACCGATGGTTAAAAAAGAGCCTGTCACTCCCGATATGATATTTAATATATGTCAGAAGTTTGTATCGCTTTATGCTAGTTTGTCTGACTTACGCACTGCCGCCATTTGTGTCACAGCTTACGCTGGATTTTTACGCTTTAGTGAATTGGCTTATTTACGCTGTTGCGATGTTAAGTTTTGTGACGATAAATATGTTGAGCTGTTTATAGCTAAGAGCAAGACTGATATTTATAGAAATGGAAATGTTGTTATATAAGCCAAGACTGGTCATATAACTTGCCCATTTAGTTTGTTGAATAGATATGTTCAGTCTGCTGGTATTGATTTATCATCAAACTTAAAGTTTTTTCGTACATTACATTTTGTAAGATCTAAAGCATCTTATACTTTAAGGAGCACGGGTATCTCATATACCCGCGCTCGGGAGATTGTTTTGGATGCATTTTCTCAAAAAGGTTTTCCTACTAAATTGTTTGGCCTCCATAGTCTTAGATCAGGAGGCGCTACTGCCGCTGCAAACGCAGGTGTTAACGACATGGTCGTTGGCGATCAGACAAAGCTAAGGTTGGTTATGTTAAGGATAACTTAGAAGCGTTGCTTTCAGTCTCCAAAAGTTTGGAACTTTTAGTTTTTTCGTTTCTTTATTCTCTTTCTTTATTTCGATTATTGGGTTTGATAGTCTAGCTATCAATAAACGAGATGCCTATTCCTGATTCTTGTCTGCGTTGTATGATATTTAGTGTGAAAATGATTTGTTCTCGTTTCACTGCAGAGTGATTAGAGAACAAATGTATTTTCTCACGTTTAGGAATGCACGCTTGTTTGCGTGCTTCTACGGGATGTGTCAGTATTAATACTATGGAGTATAGCAATTGTTTGTATTAGGTATATAAGGTATTTTCGCAGTTTTCAAGATCACTCGACGGCATCTCTCGCTACGTTTCTGTAAATTTTCTTTAATTTTGTTATTGTTTGTAATCAGATACATTATACTTAGACATGAAGGCTTATGTTGTCTGTAAGTGAGTATATATCTAGTTTATTTAGTTAAGTTTAAGTTGCTTTGGGTAAGCTCCGCTGAAACAGTCTTACGTTTGTTGTAAATTTTCTATTCGTGTGAAATGTAATTCATTCTAGCTCATTGAATAGCTTTGTATAGTTGGCAATTGTCCTCGTTATCCGTTGTACGATTATATGTATTTTGGAACATTGCCCGTGTACTTATAGTCTAGCTATCAATAAACGAGATGCCTATTCCTGATTCTTGTCTGCGTTGTATGATGCAACCGGGCCGGGGGGGGGGGGGGGGTGATTTTCCTTTCACAAAGTCATTTCTTCGCATTAGCTAAATGTTAACAATGGTTGCTATGGGCATTGCTATGGAAAAAAATCGTACTGCTGTTCAGATTTCGTCAATTTCACCGACTTAATGCTGGAAATCAAGTGAAATACTTTCACGGTAGTATTCGACCTAAACCTCGACTTCTAGGGTACCAGACCACCTTAAAAAGAATTAGTCTAGTTTTTTGTTTGCCTATTTATTTGTTTGTTTGTTTTAGAAATCCTTCCGATGCCTACTGTGGACATGAGTTTGCCAGTTAGGCACCAGTCCCTAGCTATAGGAAATACGAAAATTCACCTTTTTACAAGCGCCCTACTTATTTCTAAGGTGGTTAGTGAAAGACAAATGACTGTCTGTAACAAGACTCTGTATTCCTAACAACTGGCAGCTGTTGAGCTATTCGTCCTCAAGATCACTAACGTTGGCGTACAGGCTGTCATCGTACTGATTCATGTTGACATACGTCTGCAAATGGAAAGCAGTTCATACGTTAACTGAGGTATCTAAACTTTTTGCAGCAATTAATTCACTCCCGCTAATCATGTATAAACGGGGGAGGCGCGGTGATGTATTAGCTAGCACATCGGATTGTTGGAGTCTTGATAGCTTAAATGAAATGCTGCTGAAATGGCCGCTTCAACAAGAATCTTAGCAAACTATTTAAAATGATTAATAAGAGTAGGCATAGATTTTTTTTAATCACGTCGAATTCAATTCAACGCTGCCGTAAATTTACCATTTTAAAGCTGTAGAAGCGCTAACCTTAGCACGAGAATGTTTGTAAAGCTTCTTATCGTTTAGCATTTCATGTATATAATTTCATTTCATTCATTTCATGTCAAAACATTTTAAACTATAATATCCCAGAGAAAAAAATGTATAATTATCGCATTTACCTTTTGCTTTCTCTCTATTTCTCTCATAGTCTTTCGCAGTTTCTCAAACGTGGGTCGATCAGTTAGTTGTTCTTCCCAACATTTCAGCATAATCTGGTATCTAAGTGACATAAATAAAATGGTTGGCGACATCAACAGAAATAGCAGTCTAGTTTAGATTTGAATAAGGTTTCAATTTGTACTCGGTCCCTGTTTTTTTTTCTGTTTTCCTGTAATCTGAAACACCCAATTGCAGTAAAATGTTGAATTAGGTGATAGCGGAGCCTGCGGGCAAAGCCCGCCAGGGGAGCTCCATTGCTAAGGAAATTTGGTAATCTATCGATCCGAAAAATTTTGGTTGTGACGTCAGCGTACGCCCGTACAGACTCTGGGGGAGGGGGAGGGAAGTCCCAAGGCAACCCGACCGGGAGTGGAGAATGCCATCTTTCCTTGGTGGGAAATCGCGCGGTGCTTTTGGGCAACCGGCGTTTTTCTTGGTGGGAAATCGCATGACCATCGTCGCTTTTGAAAAAGGGGTTTCCTTAAAAAGCTTAAGTTTATTTAGCAAAACGACTGTTCGACGGTACTGTAGTTTTAAACTTGAGAAAAAAACATTTAATACCTATAAATAGAAAGAAAAAGTTCAAAAGAATACTGGTAGTAGTCGAAAACGTCAAGTTTTGAAAGCTGCCTTCAAAGGACCTCATCGCTTTGTTTTCTTCACAGCGGTGGGCTTACCTTGTTCTGAAACACAACCGAGTAAGTGAAGTTTTTAAAGGGTTTAAGGTGCATGATTTTGAGTATTTATTACGGTCAAAGAAAGTACATCTTGAAATTGAATTTATGTCATTAGAAATGTGTCATTTGCTTTTGACTTCAAAAAATTATTAGAAAACGAGCTCAGATTTGTGACAGATGTAGTCTTAGAATATTTTGCCCTGCTGGAAGTGTAACGCGAATTGCATTTAAGTATAAACTTACGGGTTTTCGAATAAACGTTTTCAAAAATGATTTCTCTGTTTCAGTTAGTATTTTGTGTTTGTTTATTCATAACAGTAGGTCAAAGCACAGTCGCAAGGCAACTGCACAAGCATCACTTACGGCGAATAATTGCTTTCAATTTTAACTGTCGGATCGGTTTGTGCAATTGTCGATTTTCTTGTCCTAGAACTTTTCAATAGTAATAATCTTTTAAGCGAAGCAGTTGTCGGTTTAAGACTATTTTATCCGAAAAGCTTCCGAAAAACAAGTTTTTTTGCGTTCCTCAAAGCGCCTAACTTTAAATAGGCTTACTTCGCATCCGCAAAACGTATGCCATAATTTAAAGCGTGTTTGGTGTTTGCTTGTTTTCAATCTTGATGGTATAAATTTTGACCAGACTTATAGGGGCAGTTCATGTTATTTGTTAACTGAACATCCCGAACGCGATGAAAATAACCCATTTACTTCAGAATAAGTTTTATTTTGTTGTTGTACATGAGCGCCGTTTCAAGTTCATTCAAGCCAACAGCCAATAATCCAAGGAGATTTGACAAGCCTTGACAGTTAATGACAGGATATGGAAACATTTAAAAAACCAAGCAAGACTGCTCCTCAGTAAAATATGTGTTCAGTTTGACGCCCGAAAAAAAAATTAAGCTGTGCTCAGCCTCCAGAATGACCTTTCGAACTTGGTTTTACAGAACAGATCCTCAAAATATTGGAGGACAATTCGGAACACCTTCGGGCTTTTTAAGAAACACTTCGAAAGGGAACGAGCCAAAGAAAGCCCCGAAACATATTTCAGAGCGAAACGTTTCAGGGCTATTTTTGAGAAACGAGCACCAGTTTATTCCTTGGAGGCTCCGCTTTTAGGCATGGCTAAATCTATATATTATAATTAACCTACTGAAAAGACTTTAAAGCAGTGCGAACACTCCTTAGTTAACGTTATCAACATTCTAGTGTCATAACGCAGTATCGAGAAAGATTTTCATCAGCTGGTAATGCTGTTTTTAATCGTCATAGTATGATAACATTCTGCACTGGAGAAAGCAGAATGCAATCATTCAATGACACGGATTGTGTGCTAACTACATATCGCACAACAAATATACTCACAGTTTTTCGTCAACGTGACTTGGTTTTGGCATTCTGTACCCTTGTTGAAGTTTCTCGGCGATTTGTCGAGCATTTATATCCGGGTATGGAGATCCACCTAGATGACACAACGTATAAACTGTAATTATATATGAAATGTATGGATCCAGTCTACATAATTGCGTGTAATATTCTTTATCTTGTTCGCCTCCATTTAACCGTATCTCATTAAACAATAGGAATACGTAAATCAAGAGAACATTGGCAATGAACGTCTGACTCAACTGACCGACAGTGAGAATCTCATAAAGTAGGATACCATAACTCCATCTATAACAAAAAGAAGAAAAAAAGCCAAGCTTAGTCGTAGCTAACAGAATATTCATAAAGCTGGGTTGCGAGCAGAAAGACGGCCAGTAGGTCCGAGAACCGAAAGAATATTAAATGTAAAGAGGATCCTCGCAGTTGTTAACGTAACTTATGCAGTTGCGAAAAGAAAGCCTGAAAAAATCAGGCTTGCCGGGATTCGAACCCTGACCTCTGCGATACCGGTGCAGCGCTCTAACCAATTGAGCTAACAAGCCAACTGGGAGCTGGTCATTAAATTGGTTCGTAATATACCCGGGAAAGATGAAGATGAAATTATGAATATATGAAGTTCATTTTTCAGGCTTTCTTTTCGCAACTGCATAAGTTGCGTTAATAACTGCGAGGATCCTCTTTACATTTATTTCTTCATTCCACAGCTCAAATATATGAATTTCATATATTCATAATTTCATCTTCATCTTTCCCGGGTATATTACGAACCAATTTAATGACCGGCTCCCAGTTGGCTTGCTAGCTCAACTGGTTAGAGCGCTACACCAGTATCGCAGAGGTCAGGGTTCGAATCCCGGCAAGCCTGATTTTTTCAGGCTTTCTTTTCGCAACTGCATAAGTTACGTTAATAACTGCGAGGATCCTCTTTACATTGATTTCTTCATTCCGCAGTTCAAATATATGAATTTCATATATTCATAATTTCGAAAGAATATTGTTTGAAACTATTTTGATGCCAAGGCTTTAGTTACTTCATCTACTCGTATTCAATTGTTTGAAAAACTGGAGTCACTTTAACGAAATGTCAACTCCAACATTCGCAAATACTAAATAATTGCCTTTTGTTTTTGCTGGGATGAAAAATGTGGTTGCAAGTGCTGACAAAATGTGATACGAGAACCGTGGACAACGAAGAGGCCCAATATAATATAAACTTAAAAGATCCGGAAAAATGAAAAGCGCTTTCCTTTCACACATTTTGCTTAAATTACACTCAGTTTCTCTCCCCCCCCCCCCCCCCACCAGCTTTTGTCAGTTCAAGATCTCTCCAGTGATTCAATAGAAACTCATCACTACACAGCTGTCTTTCAGAGGGTTATTACTGTGGAGTACTTTGTGTCTTTGCCTCTCGGTTTTGTTTTACTAGGCTCTTGACTGGAAGGAACAGAAAAATTATGCAACGTCCTTAACCAAACAGAAGTATACCAAAAGCAAATTGTCACTTGCTCGCACTCATTTTCTCGTGCTTGACTTAAGTTGCATATATTTGCTTTGCATTGTTTCATAACGTGTGTTTGCACCTATTTTCAGAGGCCAGAGTAATTATCTCGGTTAAGGTTGGACGACACCCGATTAATAACCGCTCTGTGGAAAAATCCAACTTCCCTAGTTCCAAAGTAATGCACTTACACGTCACTCTGTGTTGTGTATGTTCCAAACATCAAAGCCTCATAAGCGGTCCACTTAACAGGTAGACGACCCTTTCAAAGGAAATAAAAAAGAAGTCCAGCTTAAAAGTCTCCTGGAAAAATAGTTTTATCAGGTTTACTGAATTTGTTCTCCACATTTTATCAAAACTTCTTTAATCTTTTGCAGCTTTGACCATGCATCCCGACATTGACAACTACTTTGGCCATTTATTGTATTTTTTTTTTAATTAGGGACAACTGAAAAAATCGTTGTCGCACTTGGAAAAAGGGCCCGACTAGTATTTACTATTCACTACTTTTTCTATGCAATATTGCACCGTAAGAATTGCAAGAGCTTTTGGGTGTGCGTGTGTGTGTGGAGGGGGGGGGGGGGGGGGTGTAAGGGTAGAAATTTCAGTACTGGTTGACGAAAGGAAGAATGCTTTATGAAAAGGTGATTTTGTTCTAGCCTACAGAAATACACCGTTTTTTTTTTACTGACCCTACTTTTCCTAGCGTAAATGTCTTCCTGGTCCAAATTCCTCGCCATCCCAAAATCTGTCACCTTACACTTCTCTCCTTCACCAACAAGAACATTTCTCGCCGCCAGGTCACGATGAATAATCTACAAGAAACCCGTTTCAAGGCAAGTAATGTAAGAAAGCCTTCTGTATTATGCATTATTATTTTTCAATGTATCATTGTTTTCGGTTCTGCTAGGTTATTTAAGTGTAGTGCATTTTATGCTTTTTTGAATTGGAATGTGATATTGGAAACTATTCGAGACGAAAAGTTTAGGAAACAGTTTGACAAAATTATGCGTTCATCAAACGACAAAAGGCAAATATTTCAGCATTTATTCCTTGTTATTATTTTTAAGTTTTCAGTTGTTAGTGATGGGGGAAATTTAGATTGGATTTCTAGTCACCCGCATTTTCTGAAGCCAGTAGTTTACAATGACCATCCAGATGACTAAAATACTAAAAGGAAGATACTAAGTTGACCAGCACAGCTCTTGCAATTGCCATTGATGTATATCCAAACCGAGTCAAGCCCAAAGACGCCAACGCTTGTTAACTAGTTGTTAAGTAGTATTTTTCTTATATTCGTTACGTTTTCTTAAGCCAACCTTTTTCGAGGACAAGTAACACATTCCATCAGCAACCTGCCAAGCAAACGTCATCAACTGTTCCACAGTCAGACTGGTCTGCGGCTTTACATTCGGGTCATTGTAGTATGTATCGTTCAGTCCTCTACTCTTCCTCAAGTATCCCAGCAGATCACCAAACGGTACAAACTCAATAAGGACCAGAAGGGGTTCTATGGAAAACAAAATAATTGCCTTTATTTAAAACGCTTTCACTTGCTCAAACTTTACACAGTTTTCAATTTATTACAATTTCCATGCTTATGATTAACGTGATTCCCACATCACTTAGAACTGAAAAGAATGGAAATATTTTTTCGGTTAAATCATGTTTTAAAAAGTAAATAATTGTGAGATCTCAGCTGACATCACAACTTACACCTGCGGACAGTTTATTCACCAAGGCTTCACTACCATGCCAAGGAAGTCTCGTCAGCTTCTTGACACCAAGAATTTTTCACCTCTTCCCTTCAGGGGACCGTGTCCTTTACTGGCGATCTTAACTCATCAACTCACTGGTACTCTGTGTTCTTCTTCGATATGTGAGTGTAGGTCAGCTGTGTATGTCCACGTGAGGCAGTGGCTCGAATTGGCTGCCATAGAACACTGCAAGGGGTTGACGGAGGCAGAAAGAAGGCATCTCACTGGCTGACTGCTCTTTGACTGAGACTTTGGGGAGACCAGCTGCTGATATCAGAAAATGTATGCGACCTTCTTCGAACATTTTATGCATCCTCGCATTTTTTTGTGTCAGAGGACTTTTGCCTCTCAACAGGAAAACTTTCATTATGCTTAAATTTCGGAGTTTGTGAGGTCAAACTTACCTTTTTTACGTAAGATAAAGAGATATGTTAGATAATCGTGAGAAGATAAAAGTATTCGTAAATGTACAGCACTGTGCAATGTATTAACATTACCGCTCTCGGTGACGCATCCGATCAGTCTGATCACATGAGGATGAGGTTTTAGCTTCTTCATCAACTCAAGTTCGGATAGCAAGTCTTTTCTGTCTGATTCCGGAGCATTCGCTGCCGAAAAATAAATCAAAAGTTCACACTTCCTTGCGTCTATACAACCTTTTTGTTTAAAACTCAGCATCTTACCTTTCAGCATTTTTGCCGCCACTGTGATGTATTCCTGGTTATCACGTATGTTCCAGATTGTTGCCTTGGCAACTTCAGAAAATGCTCCTTTGCCGATGACTTTGACAATGTTGCCTTGTTCTCGATTGATTTCCCAGCTTCGTGTAGAGGGATGAAGTGGCATGTAATCTCCACCTCCCGGTGCCGGTGTGGCATACTGTGGTTCATCCCTGGGCCCTTCGTTTGATGGCTGCGTGTTAGCGTCCCTGTGGTCAGCTATGGGAAGCTATTGGCAATGACAAGAGTAGTTTTTAGCAACTGAAACAGCCGATATTATAATACACCATATATATTGCAGATTTTTCCAATCGAATTGGTTCCCTTCCTGAGGTCTATCACATGTTGAACCATCCCTAAAATGTTTAGTAAAGTAAACAAAACAAACAAACAAACAGGTTTTGGCGTGATGAAAATTTTTGTCTTTACTTCGTTCTTCTTAATGTCATTTATTTTCTGTTTAAGTATGTACATGTAGGATAAAATGTAAATACTCAGCAAGATCAACCTTATTAAGTTATCCAGACTAACTCTTACCAGTGAAGTTTCTAATGTTACTTGCTGTAAACAAAGTAATCAGTGGTAATAAGTGTTGTAGTCTTTAAAAACTGGTCCTTCAAAAAGTCACAGGCAATTTGGAGTTGCACGCTTTCGCAGCTGTGATTTCCTACACAACTAGACTTCGCAGAATAATTGCCAAACAGCGTTGTGTTTCAAGTGTTAGAAGGCGCAAATCCTCATTGTTGTCTTTGGGGATACGAAACAAAAATCCATTCTACAGATAGACAGCTTTAGTGAATGTCTAAGGAGCGATATTTAAGAGTTTAATTTTGGGTATGAGAAATCACCGTACCATTGGTATGAGACCTTCGCCGGTTGGGGATTCACGTCCTCTGAAGAAAAAGAGATACACATTTAGCATTCGTGGATAGTTTCAAATCGATTTTAATTTGAATAAGAGCCTACACGATGTAAACGACAACTTACCCAGTTAAAGATATACAACCTCGTGTATTTTATAGATAATACGGGAAATAAAGTCTGCACTACTTATGTATTTATTTACGTATTTATTTATTTATTTATTTATTTATTTATTTGATTCCTTTGGTTGTTCATTTGTCTGTTTCAAGTGTCAGGCCGATACTTGGTTAGCAACGTGCCTATACTCCCAGGCGCAATCACATATTCATTATTACTTCGAAGTTTGGATCTCGGAATAAAACTATTTGGACAGCTAATATATTTAGAAAATACCCGACAAACATCCTAAAACGAGACTTAAATAATTCATGTTACTTACCGTCTTAACTTTGAGACCTCTGAAATCAAAAGGACAGTTTCACTGAGTTAGAAATAATTGAGGCAATCAACGATCACCCGGATTAATGACACTTAAAGTTTAAACTACTTTCCATTTTCAGATTTGAGTTTTTTTTTTTTTGACACTTATTTAACCCTAAAACGTAATAACCGGAGTGTCAGCGAGCGCTTCGAACTTTTGTAATTGTTATAATTTTTTGGTAGTTCCGTTGTCCTGACAACAATACACTTTACTCACGAAATTAGAAATTAAAATTAATTGCTTACAACTCTACTTGTAACTTTAATTGCGGCAAAGTATGTGAAAGGCATGGTATTTGCTTTGGCCGATTCTTGAACTTATTTTGTGAAAGTGAACCTTACCCAAACGACGCCGCATTCTCCACAATACAACACTTAGGGTAAGAACAACTATGAACATCACAACTATGACCCTGATGTAAACAGCATGAAAAAGTTTTTCTTTGTCAAACACAGAGGCTGAAATGTAAAAATTGAAATAAAAAAACTCTCGTTAAATATAATCATAGTCAGGAAAGATGAAAAGTGGGCTAAATGGTTACGAGAAGCAGGTAGGCCTTGTGAAAAATGAAATTTCTTTAAAAAAGAGGATTATCAGTTCATTGGCCAAACTGCAAGACCCGATTCCAGCAATGTCCTTATGTTTCGTTCTTGTATAAAATAATTCTTCCGCTCTTAAACTGCCTCTGCAAATCAAGGGCATGGTAAGTAGAGGGACTGGTTATGAAACCTTGCAAGTTTCAAAGGCCAAAACAAACGTGCTGCAGTTTATGTTGAAAGAACTACGGTCGTCACAATCTTTTGTTTTACGTTCGCAAACTGTGGCTGAATAACTTTGTAGTAACATTCTTAATGGTTAGTTGCTCATGCAAAACTCAACACCTATTGTTGTTTGTGTACGATCAAGACTAAAAACTGTAACAAAAACATAAAACAAAGGACGTTGCTGAGCTTCATAACTAGATTCTTTTATTAACTATGCCAAGGGGTAATATACGAAGAACTCGCACGGTTTTCTTAAAAGTTAAACATAATTATAGAATAAATAATTGGCATAATGACAGACAAGGTAATATTTGATAGATGAAACTCACTCGGGGTCAATTTCAAACAAGAAAAAAGTTGGAATCTGTTTTATGTAATTTTATCATTCTTACCTACTTCACTTTCCGGTGTGTGAGTGGAAACTGAGAAAACAAAAACGGTGGTCTTAGCACTATTTTTACATATCCGCAGCTTATCAAGGTAATGACCTAAGCTTGAAAGGGCACTAATGATGGCTTTCAAACTAAGAAAGTGAAATCATCAGAATGTTGGCGAGATCAGATATCTAGTGCTTATCTGCTCTCATATGAATTCTTAAAAAAGTGATGACAAGGTAGCTCTTTTTATCTTGTGTACTGTGGTCTAAAACGTTTCATATCAATTGAATTGGTTTATATTATTGCTTGTTATGAAATAACTACCTATCCTAGAAACATCCAATTCTAGGAAATGATATTTCGGGGTTTTTATCAACTTTTGCACGATTGTTGTCCGAGTTACCACGGAGCATTGACTTAGAACGTCACTAGAACGTTCCTCATAAACATCTACGAGCCTTTATTTGTATGTTGACAAATTCGAGTTCATCATTCCTAACAAACACTAAGATAAGACAAACCTTCTGCCATTTTAACGGTCTTAATATCGTCTTTTGCACTTTCCCCGTTTTTGTTTGTCGTGGTCACCACAAATTCATACTCCTCGCCTTTCTCCACTTCGACAGCATATTCCCGTTTCGGTGGTATTAGTTATCATAGCAAGTCTCGCCCACTGTTCATCATTTGCGATTCGTTGGTAGATGGAGTGCTGTGTAATGTTTCTCTCCATTGTGCTCTGGTTCAATCCACTTTAATGTTTTTTCAGCCTCATTTATGTCTTTCTGTTGCACGGTCTCGGGAACATCTGTAAAGGTGGAACAAAAAATATTAACAACTCTTCCGCGTTTCACCGTGTTCTTTCTTATTCTGAAGAATTTACAGGCGGCGCATAGTCTCTCAAAAACCAGAATACGTTAAGGATGAGCTGTGGGTATATTTTAACTATGGAAGATAGATGAGACTACAATGAGATGATGCATACAGCATGTTTTTAAACATCTTGTATTGATTTTCATTCCTGTTGAGAAAAAACCGTTGAATTTAAACGAAATGGGACTTATTTTAAAGCTCTTAAGGCCGCGGGTGACAAGCTACTCATGAATAAATTTATAAGGCAAAATTTTTGGTGCAGGTCTTACGCTAAAAAATGTTATATCTTGACGTTTTTGGAGCCGATTCCGTTGAAACGTAGCAGAGAGCTTGGGGAATGGTGGAAATGCAACAAGGTTGTTTTTCTTTTGATAGATTGCACTTCTTTGCGGTGCTATGAGCTCCCAAAGTTAAGAGTTTGTAAAAAGCGACTCCGTGTCCAAGTTTTCTCCTCGTGGAGAAGACAACACTTCTTGATTTTACCACTCATTGATCAGTTAAAACCTCTATTGTGTCACAACAGAAGCCGATTATAGGATTTGGAGTTCCATTGAAAGTTGTAAGCTTTTAAATGAGTAAAATTGTCTATGTTTAAATTTGAAGCGCTCAATATTTTGTTCAAAAGACTGTTTGAAAAATTGCTTCTGTTGTGACAATCTACAATACACCTAGTTTGTCTGCCTGATGTGTCAGCACAGGAAATTCCATATCCGCGCTGTATTCTTGGACACAAAAAAATTGGTGGTTTTAGGGCTTCCGAAGGCTTACCGAATAAACACGAATGTGTAAGGTAAGATTACGCTAATTATGGAAATTAAATTCTAGCAGCTATTGTTCACTGTCCAGAAAAGAACCATACGTTGCAATTTCGAGATCGCAAATATTTGGATTGGAGAATAGAAGCGTTTCCAAAGCTCTATGTTAGCTAGAAGGAGTATCATTGTAGTTTTTGCTTTGTTTTGTTAACTTAGAACGTACGTTTGAACGTAAAACAAAAGCAGGACTTCGACAGTTTTTTGTTTGTTTAAAAATGCTTAAAAGTCACACCTCAGTAGCACACGATTTTTAACGCACGTGCAATTACTGATTCAGAGACTGAAAGTTTTACTGAAGAGCCTATTCATGAATATTTCACGCAATGTCGCTACCATTCGTCACATCTCGTGCATACGCTTTAAATAAATAAATACTAATGACTTAGTTTCTCACCGTCGGCCTTAAAAAGGAAAGAAAAAACAAATAACATTGTAAAAAATAGTCTGAAATGTGACAGGAGGTTTTTGTTGAAGATTTGTGAGGAAACGACGGGTTGTTGTCGATGATGATGATGATGATGATGATGATGATGATGATGATGATGATGATGGTGGTGGTGGTGGTGGTGACGGTGTTGGTGACGGTGATGGTCAGGATATGAAGGCGGATTCTTGGAGTATAAGAAAAAGGTTGATGAAAATGACGATGACGATGATGTGGTGGACAATTAAATTCGTATAAAATTGGCATATTTCAAAATAATTACGTCAAATCAAATTAATCAATTAATCAATTCTCCGTTCCTCCTTTTTTTTTAAACGAAACGTCCGTGCTCTGTTTTCGGATCGCTGACCAGTGTTCAATTAAAGCCGCCTTTTCTAGCCCGAAACGTTCTAATCAAGTGATTATTTCTAACAACAATGTTCGCCTTGTGCAGCTACCCTCTCGCCACAAGAAAAATCGGATAGTGGCGTCTGTAATCAAAGCCCCAGTATCCTGCTGTTCTCTATATAAATGTTGCATTAATTATCCTAACTAGTGACAGCACCCAAATCGACTCATACTGTGGGTGATGCCATTAACCTTTTATGAATTTCTTTTTTATTGCTCTTACAAGCCCTTAATGAAATGGTCTTTCATGTATAATGTGTGCAAGCGTTTCGGTTTATTTTCTTCTGCTCACAGAAGATATTTTAATTTACGGCTAATGAACTAAATAAATGTAACTCCTTCTAACACTATGTGATAGGATATGCGAAATGTTTGTTAACGAATGTTGTTCAATGCTACCAACGCATTTTTAGTATCGATTAAGGCAAAATAGTGGACTGAGATTTAATGGAAGAAATAAGGTAAATAAGATTTCAAAAGATGATCTGAATAATGGTCATTGCACTCTTCTTTTAGGTACGCTATTATGTTAGAATGTTGGGAAACAGAACCTGAAAACAGACCGTCATTCGGTGCAATGTGTAATAAAATCAGAGGATTGGAGACTGGAGCTAACCAGGTGAATTACATTTCACAATACTTACGATGATTCTCAGTGTGAAACTATAGGTCTTTCCATTGTTTATGTATTATTTTATCAATTTTAGTAAAGCAAAGCTGTAATGGAATTTGTTTTTACCAATAGCTATTCATTCGTGTGCACTTCCCTTACGAAGTCTAAATGTTTTTGCTCTTGTTGCTGTCGCTGTCTTTACGTTCATTCGCGGCAGTTTATACGTTTATTCACAAAAAAAAAGCATCACATTATTAAATACAAAAATTATCAAGTACTATAATACGGATAATTGAAGATTCGGTTCCGCCCGCAAATAGCAGAAGCTAATCGAGGCGGGCGAGCTACAGAGGTACAGCAGTCAAATAAGGATGAATAACAATTAAATAAGGTAAAATAACTAAATACTTTAACTGGCAATTTTTAGAAATTACAGTGTCGAAACACTGATTTTTTTAAAGATTTTCTTTAATATGCCTTGTTATCAATGCGTTTTACGGAACTTTTACTTTCTGTTTTTTTTTTTTGCTAACAGATAATCTAATCTGATTTCAGAATTATGTGAACATCAGAGACTGCCTTGAAGCTCATGAAAGTGAAGTTAGTGGCGGTGAAAATATTTGTTGAAATTCCTTGTCTAAGTTGGATTAAAAGTCCGGTTTTGACGGAGATTGCTGGGAGAATCTATCACTAAGGGTGAAGAAAAGTATCCAACAAAATGCAGAGCGTGACTATTTGTACACCAATAATCATCTTGTATACACCATCGCTCAAAGAACTTAAAAGATCATCTGACTTGTCACATGGTTGACTATATAGAGATCCCGGAATGTAGGACTCTATGTTGGAACAAATATACATATTTCAGCCCAAGATTAATGTTAATGTTAAATTAATGTTAAATTAATTAAGAAGGTTTAGCTAATGCATGCACATTTAACTAGTATTCATTACTTCTTCGAGGTTTTTGACATTATTTATCCCTATACGTACAAACATGATATTAAGGTTTTATAAGAAGAGATTCTCAGTGAGGTATAAAATGTCGACCAATAGATCGCCGATAACCGTCAGCCGACAAATGAGGGTAATTTGTACCAATCTATTGATTGGAAATTTAGCCGTCAACGTCAAAATCTTACCTTCTTCCTTGAACTGTTAATTAGCCATGCTGCCATTAAGACCCTTTGGGAACCTATTGGAAAACATTTTTTTCCCCTCAGGATAAAGGTAAATCTCATTTCTCAACATGTTAAAATGTAAACAGCACTTACATAAATGAAAGCACGTCTTTAGCTTTATTTCGGTGTTTTTGCGGAGATGCAATCTTAAGTTGTGTTTGTCTGTGCGAGTCAGGAGAGGATCGGAATTGACTCGTAGAGTGGCTCTATCAAAGCCTGGTAAAACAGTCATCTTTGGTCATAAGAGCTTTCTCTACCTAGCTTTCATTCAACGGTTCCTATTTCCAATCTTTTAAAATTGTTCTTCAGGTTTCATTTTTTTCCCATAGCACTGTAAAAAGACAAAAAAAAAGGTGTATCACATAATCTTACTAAAAAGGAAAACATCAGGGCAAACTGAGAAGTAAGGGTCAGTTTCTACAGAAACTGTCGTGCCACGGCGATGTCTAAATGAGACACCAAAAATTTGGAATTATCAACTGATTTGTAAACGTAAATTGGCCGGCTTAAAGACATTTAAAAGTTGACGTTTTGAGCGCATCTGTTCATTTTACACGTCACCCGTGGCTCCTGACCGTGGCCACTATTTCTCATCAGGGGCCCGTTTCTCGAAAGTCCTGGTAACTTCTCGGGCCCGAAGCTATATTTTAAAATTAAAATGTATAGAAATTTGGCGTAGTTTTTAGCCCACATATTAGCCTGACTTCTTTTATCAACTTAGAATTTTATTGATCAGCTTTCAAAACCAACAAAATTTGAGTCTTTAATGCAAACATCGCGCACATAAAATAGCTTTCCGGGCCCGAAAAGTTATCAGTACTTTCGAGAAACGGGCGCCTGGTCACTGGAGGGGGACAGGGGGCGGTAGACCGGGATTAAAGGGGCGGGAGGTATATGGGAGGCGGGAGAAGAGGGGGCAGGAAGCGCGATTCCTAAGGTGGCGGGAAGCCGGGGAAAAAGGGGAGGATTATGCAAAATCGTGCAAAATTTCGCAATCGAAAAAAAAAGCAAAGGTGGGAGCCAACAAATACAGACCCAGAAACAAACCCTCCTGCTCCCGCTTCCCCTACAAATCATTGGGTGAACCAGATTTTCGCAAGGAAAAAGTGATTTATCAAGTTTTCTATGGTCAGAACGTATGATCGGTGGAACCCTCTCAAAAGCTCAGTTTGGTAAAAATCTAATCTTTAAAATTCCGAAGTATCGGTGCTGTTTACAGCAATAGGAGTGCTATAGTGCTAGCTATAAAATAATTTAAAAATTCGCAGGGCCCCACACGCTCTATATTTCTATAATAATTGTAAAATGATTCTGTTTTGACGAGAAATCGATGATCAGAATCATTGTATTGGTGTCATTTTGAGAGTTGAATCAGCGCGTATGGTGTCTCTTCATGCTGAGAGTAGAGTAGAAGCTCAACTCTACTGGGTGGCTTTTTGTTCGTCATTGTAAAGTGTGTAACGCCTCTTGTTTCAGTTAATTGTTCTCAGGAAAGCGGCTGGGTGAATTAAGCGTCAATCGCTGGAACAAGAGACGTTCCTCTTATTTCCAATTCAACGCACTTAAATGATCTTGTTTAACAACGTCTGAGGAAACGGTGTATAAGCCGACGCAAATTTCCTTTCAGACCCACTCAAAATAACGCCGGAAACAGGTGAACCGACTTTTTAAAATATGTTGTTTTTATTATTAGACAGCTGCAGAGCGCGTGGGTTACCTATTGAAAAAATGGTGTATTTTACAAACATTTAATGATTGGACATCCAGCCAATCGTAGCTTTGAATTCCTTAGCTCAGATTGATCATAGAACGAATCATTATACATTAGACCCCGCTATCTCGAACACCCTAGGGAAACCAAAGTAAGACAATCAACCAAGCAAAACAGGTTTCAGTTTCAAGTAGCCGGGGTTCGAGCACGGCTCTACTCTAATTTCAAAAGGGCGTAAGTACTATCAGTAGTAATAGTAAAACCAATAAATATTGTACAAAGATTGTGAGTGTCCAAATAATTTGAGGGCAGGCGACCGGTAGAACCCCCCATAAGTCTAGTCTCCAACGCACGCTCGTTAGAGGAGGAGTGGGGTTGCGTAAAGAGCCCTACCTAAGAACGCCACATAAGCTGAAACTGGTCTAAGAAATAATCCTCGTAATTTCGATTACAACAGTCACAGCTATAAAATTATATAAAAAGATATTTTTTTAGATCTTGGCCATTAAGGCTCCGTCAAACGGGTTCAGCATTTCCATTCAACAGCGTTTAAATGTAGTATTTTATTTTTAAATTTTCATTTTTAACAATTTTAAAGTGAGTTGTAAACTGTTTTTAAGATTTCTTTTAAATGTATTTTCACTGAGAAGCCCCATCAGGGGAGTGTCAATAAAGTATTGTATTGTATGTAATATATCAAACACGAGAAAGAGTGTTTCATCAGGATATCCAAACCCCGAGAAGTGGGTTGAAAAAACGAGGCGCAGCCGAGTTTTTTTAACCGACTTCGAGGTGTTTGGATACCTGATGAAACACTCTTTCGAGTTTTTGATATGGCTTCTCAAACCTTCCATAATTTTTGGAGAAATTCAAAGCAGAAGTTCGCAAAACTTTATGCTAATTAAGATCCAGTATCCAAACCACCGTCACGGTAGTGATTTCCTTTGATTTCTCTTTATGAATTATTAATGAGTTTGAGAATGTATTTTACTGTACTGTACTGCACTGTTCTGTACTGTACTGTATTGTATTGTATTTTGTTTTATTGTGTTGTATTGTATTGTATTGTATTGTATTGTATTGTATTGTCCAACTGCGTTGGTTATTGCACAGAAAGCGCGTTGACCGCGCTACTGTAGCCTGTCATGATCTTTGGATTCCGAGGCGGTAATTCTGAAGCGTTATGTGAGTTTGTGGAGGAGCTAGTGTCCTAAAGCCACAAGGTATGTGCTAATGGTTTTCAGAACAACATTTTTACCTTATCATTGTCATGGCAAATCGAGTGAAAATGAAAGCTAAAAGTATTTTGGGGAGAAAATTCGAGCCAATTTCGACACATACGTGTGTCGAGCGTTGGAGCTCTCTCAGTACACAGTTCTTGTGTATATATCATAAAGGGTGGAGTAGATAAGACAAAAACCGCTTAAATTTAATTGTGTGAAAAAGCTTTTTAAAGGATAGCAGGCACCATAATACAACGTTTTATGATTTTTATTTGGTGATTTCTCTTTTAATTATGGCTAAAACTTACTATTTTGAAGCGCTATGCAAATTTTCATGTTTGAGCTTTATTACATTCCCACGCAAATTTTATGCTTAATCACTCGCCTTCGTTGTTGATATATTACATGTTGAACGCGCAATACTGGATAATGTCGAGTCCGTTTGTTGATTAAGGCCTCTTGGAAACCGACTGCTCAAATCGTCCTATGGTCTCAATTTAATCGGAGTGCTCATTCTTTCAATTTCAATTGTTCGAACACTGTCTGTGCTGTTAGAAGTTGTCAGAGTAATAGAGACAGTAATAGAAACATCTGCACAAAAACATAGTTTATTTTATTAATTGAAAAATTGAAATTCGCAAATTCCCTGTGTGAAGTATTGATCTAGTCTACTTGTTCCTTGAAACTGCCATTATACGCACTCTATTTTCCGTCTAATATTCTGTTGTCTGTGAGAGTACATTAAAAGACTATGAGCTATTTGTAATTTAAACAAACAGCTGATGAAATAGATTTGGAACACTAACGAAAATCCGTGACCTTGTTGGAAGGTCAAATAAAAATAATTTTGTATGGTCTTCGCACAGCTTCCTTTGTTACAATCTAAATGGTAACTCAGGACGCAACGACGCTATAGTGTCCCTTCATATACATTTCATTCATTGACTGTCGTCCCAACCTTTACTTTGCGAGGGTATACGATTCACGTATTTCTACTTGAAGGACTTGACCCTCTGTGCACCGAAGCTTCCCACTGATATAAAATAACGCAGCCTTGCCGTTATACTTTTTGACTATCTTCAGTCAGCTTTTTCCTAGAAAAAAAAAATTACAGGTTTGTTAGTTTCAAAACGAGTGGCAAGTATAGAAACCCAACTCCAACATGGAAGTTAAAGTATAACGGCCACAAAAGTATGTGACTTTTTCCTAAAATTTACCTGGCAGCAACCTAACCACTAGGCCACGCCTACCAACACTGAAGAGGGACCTTAAAGAATCCCGCTACGTTCTGATTAGGGTTAAGAAGTGGTTACATTACCATTAAGACATTCTTGCAAAAACAGCATTACGTAAGAGCTAATCCCGAGCCACATAGACAGATAACTAGAATCGATCCCACTCTCTCTTGGTCAAGGGTCCTCTGATCTATCCCTTCCAAATGGCAACCGCCATACTGGACTATCGTTTTGCAGCGGTAGACATATGAAAGCACTCTGCCTGATTCGGTAGCAAGGTGCACGAGAGGACATCATTTTGCTCTTGCTTGAGTTTCCATATGTTCGTTGTGTCGAACAAGTTAAGCAACCCCTTTTTTACACTACGGATCGGATTGAAAAAAAAATAGTACTTACCTTTCTGGAACCGTGCCATTCGCACTGGCTGCAAAAGAGACGAAAACCAATTTAAATTTGTGGGCTGGTTGTTAAGAGGATTTCCCGTTAAAGACAGCTGATGCTAAAGGCTTCATCGTCGAATCGAAAACATTGTGCGTGAGCCCCTTTTCTAGATAATCTTACCATGGTGCATTAATAAGTCATGATTGCACCCGGCATTGTAGCGATTGACGAATTAAACTTTGGTGTTGATATTTCACAAATAGCAACCAACAACTTTTGAAAGTTAGCCAGGAATGGTTCTATATTACCTTAAATACTGTTTTATTCAAGTGAGCTGTGGGCAATCTAGGAACTTTTATACCTGTTGGGGAGTTGAAAAGTGGAACAGTATGACATACTTACAGTTGCCCTTCGAAGCTCCTCCATTTTTATTGCAAATGGCTTTCAGGCGGTGGCGACAACAGTATAGCACCAAGCAAATAATAAAGAGGAAAAGTACGCTGCCGATTACAATGCCAGCAATGGCACCTGCACCGAGTCGACCTTTAGTACTTGCCTCTTTCGATCCTACAGTGAATAACAAGAACAGAAAAACAAAATACTAGTTTCGCTAACTTCTGCAACCAAATAAAGGGGTCTCCAAATATTATATCAAATATGTGCTGTACAACCAAAACAAGAGTAATTGCATCTAGCCAAAAACAAACAAACTTATGACTACCCAATAAAACACTCGAAACAAATCTGTAGTGCAAGTACCGATTTGTTAATTGGGAAAATGAAATCATTAATTAGGCAGGTTTGCTTCACATGCGATTTGTGCAATTCTGTTGCACTTTTCAGAAATGTAAATTATTAACTGCAATTTCAGTGCAATTTTCTGAGTAGAGGTTTCCAAAATGTGCAAAACTTGATTCATCTTGCAGTGATTTTTGGGAAATTGCAGTAAATATTGCACTCGAATCGCAAAGAGATAGACTGCATGTAGTCTCTAATTTTGGCAATTCAAGTCCGGCAAAATACACGCGCGCGCGTGTGTGTATTTTGCTCGCCCCACAACCGTCATCGCCAAAATTAGAGACTACCCTCAGTCTACAGAGAGATCGCAATAAAACCACCTCTAGTCGACAGTTAAGCTTGCGACGTAGGTTGCATCGGCGAGCGCGACAAAAAATCGCATCAAACATCTTATGTGTAAACGAACTCTTGAGATAATTGTTGACGACGAGAAAACATGCAACCAATCGGTGCAAATCAATAAATAACACGAGGACTGCTATTCTGCGTGTATAGTCATCTGTCATGACTTATGGGTCCCAGAGTTATGGGTTATAATTTACTATCAAAAATGTCGAAAATACCTCTAGTTTATTGAACATTTTTTTTAAAAGATTACCTTCTACTGGTTTTATCTTTACAACCACCATGTCGTATCCAGCAGAGTTAGAGGCTTCGCATTCATACACTCCCCCATCGTCTCTGGTGGCATTCTCATGTATGAAGTCTGTATGATTAGTTCGCTTCTGAATGATTTTGCCATTATTTCTCCAGATTACAAGGGGAGTGGGAACACCTTCTGCCTTGCATTGCAAGTACAGCACGTTTCCTTCGTGTACATCGACCTCTTTTCGTCTCCGTGAGGTAATCGTAGGTCGCACTACAAATAAATAAATTGAGAATTAAAGTCGAAAGCTCGATTTATTTATTTGTTCTGGCATGAGCTCCTGGTTCTCAGGGTCATCCTTAACCGTGCTCTCTTCATGGGAAACGTGAAAGGTCTTTTACCTTCCATCCATATAAAACTAATTTGAATCAAGTTAGTAAATGTATACGTCAGATGATACCGAATTGTACGAATTGTTTTCAGAACTTGCGGTTTCACATGCATGTACATTTAGGATGTTTTAATAAAAATGCTTGTTGTCCACCTTTTTTCTGTTTACCTTAATTTAAATAAAGGTGAAACGCTGATAAAGAACAGCAAAGTGTTTACTTATATTATATTCTACATTCAAAGCATGAAAAATTTCCCCGGCTTTTTGTTGATCCTGGCCGCATTTTGGATTCCATCAAAAGCTTCCAGTAGCGCCACAACCCATAATATTTGCATCATCTTGTGGGGCACAGGTTATCTGATAAAGGATAATTGTTTTCGTAATATTACTCGGCTACTAATAATATTAGTCCCACATCTATAAGCATTTGCGGGGTTCAGAGTCATGTAAGATCCCACGTTTTGAGCCCGCTGTTTTTCCATCTTGGGCTCGGCTCCCACTAGTTTCCGAAGTAAAGATCAAAGAAGCCCTTCATATTGAAAGGAGACGACCCGTTCACAAACAACTAAAAGTTCTTTGTTAAAAAGAAAAACAAGTTAACTGTTCATCATTTGTTTTTCCTTGTAATCCTTGCACACGTTTTTTATACATGCATATGTAATATACAACATTAACCATAGTTGCTCAAGGGACTGGTTATGAAACCTTGCAAGTTTCAAAGGCCATAACAAAGGTGCTGCAATGTGTGTTGAAAGCACCTCAATCGCGCACAATCTTTTGTTTTACGTTAGCACACTGTGGCTGAATAACTTAACCGTGACATTAATATTGGTTAGTTGCTCCTGCAAATTTCACAACCGTATTGTTGGTTGTTCACGGTCAAGGCTAAAAACGGTAACAAAAACATAAAACAAAGGACTTTGCTGAGTTAACAATACATAAACCAGAAACTTACCGCTCGTATCAACTCTTAAAGTCACAAAGTACGTTTCTGGTGAAGTGAAGTTTATTCTCTTTACAGTGCATTTATAATCCGTTGCATCACTGGCTCTCACACTGTTAATCTCCAGTGTACCATTCGAATCAGTGAGGTTTGCTCGATTGGCGTAAGGACCTAGACGCATATAACATAAAACACCGTTGAGCTCTAACGCTACTAGAGACACAATAGTCACACATAAGTGAAGGTTAATTGTGGCTACAGTGTAGAAAGTCCTTAACCCTCTTCTACCTGGGGGGGGGGGGGGGGGGGCGGTGGGCACATTGCGCCCGCGCTGACTTTAACGAATTATAACTTTTAAACGGCTAGACGAATAATCACCAAATTTCGTGACTTTTCCAAAAATTTATCATAGAAAATTTTCCTGTGTCAATGACGGGTCCATGATGATTGACGTTTCCATAGCAACCGTCTACTCAGAAGTGTATTTTGACTATTTTCTGTCTTTTTTCAGTCTTTTTTCAGTTTTTTCCCTTCATTTGTCAGAAGAAGATAATTTTTTACTTTTGTGTGCTTGTTTTGACTATGTATGTTTCTTAGGAACAAAAAAATTTATGTTTTGGTGACGTCATTGTCAGCTGTATGATTGCAGGCTTGGGATTCAAGATGGCGGCCTCAAATTCAAAATGGCGGGATTGTGACGTCATGACACGTCATAACTGACACGTCATAAGCCCAATCTGTTAAGCTAATGACGTTCTAAAAACGTGCCAAGTTTCATTGCAAGAGCTTTAACACTTTTTGAGATCTAAAGGGGGGGGGGGGGGGGACACAAAGTGCCCCCCGTCAGGCTCAGAAACTCAAAAAGAGCCCAGGCAGAATAGGGTTAACTGTTTCTCACAAAGTAAACTATAGGTTATTTTATTTTATATCAAAAAGATGCTTTGGTAAATTGATGCGTAGCTGCGTAACAGTAGGTATTTCAAACTCTGTATAATGAAATTTTTTTTTGAAAACGAGCTGCTACTTGTGAGCCGAAACTCGATATTGTGAGTTCATATTGGTATCATCTGAATAATTCCGATGTAGTACAGAAACTGATTTTTTTTTTACTGGAAAAGTCACAAATACAACAAATACTGAGTTCAGGAATTAATGATATCATTTCAACCACGACTCAGAACATCATTTGAACGCATTGTACATTACCCTTAATTGAATATTCTGATGTAATATAATAACTGAAGAAACTTTCAGAGAACCTGCAGACGGAAATCATGATATCTAGTTATGACCAAAAAATCATACCTTCTTTAGTGGCTTTAATTTTTCCCTCTTTGTTCATTCCGGCCAACCAAGGCCATTCGGTGCCTAGTGAATTGCAGGGCTTTGAATTGCAGTAGTAATTCCAATATACAGCTTCGAATGTACCATCCCTTTTAATAACCTTTGATAATGCGGGACAGGGAATCTTGACATTTTCACCAACTCGTACTTCGAGCGTCTTCTGCGTCAGGATTTCATTCATAAGTTGACTTTGGTATGTTTTGCTGGGATCTGGATTTTTAATTAAGAGACAGATAACAAGAGTAAAAGACAGGAAAAACCTAGTGAAATTAAAGTTACCGCCCTTTGATACAAAACAGTGAATACCCTGCACTTGTCCAATTGGCAAGCTTTTATGGGAAAAATATTTCTCCCTGATAAACGAATGGAGCTGTAGCTGGACGATAACACGTTTTTATCTGGTCTGGATAAAAGGCCATTCTTTATAAAGGATTCAAACCACAAAATATCTCTCTAAGCGCAAGTATATCGATAAGGCTTGGTACCCACTAGCAACATAACGATCATAATCATAATCATAAGCACAAACATAACGCCGTTATGTCTCTTATGTCCGAGTGGGAACTCCTAAAAACATAATCATAAGGGCAGTAATGATCGACGTAATCATAATCATAAGAAATTGATCCATCATTTTCTTATGATTATGATTATGTCTTTGGTTGTGATTATGTCGTCCTTAAGATACCGGTTCCCACTAGATCATAAGAACCTTATGTTTATGGTTATGATTATGATTGTTTATGATCGTTATGTCTCAAGTGGGTACCAAGCCTAAGCAAGAATTATCAAGTTAACATAACTAAGTTGCTTTATGACAAAACGAAGTTCACCAATAATAAATGGATCAATAAGTTTTCAGGCAGAGTCGTTAAATTTTTTGGTTTTTGATTTGTTTTGTTCTGTTTGTTTGCTTGTTTGTTTTTTTTTTTGGTATGTTTCCAATGAAATAATATTTGAAATAACATTTGGCGGGTCTACAGGCTGTTCCGACATACTGAATCTTTGTCTAAAATTGTTTCATACCTTGCACGCCAATCCTTACTGAGGCACCGAGCGATTCTTTGAAGGGGCCAAAGTACATGCTACAGCAGTATGACCTTCTATCGGATTCTCTGACATCTTCTATCTCTACTGTCATCATAGAGGTATTGCTGGTCCTATTAGCCAATGTCTTGGCGTGGACCCTTCCGCGGTATCCCGGCACCTCCTGATCAATTTTCGGGTTTACGATGAGTGCTTCGTTCTTCGTCAGAGTTAGTAGAGTTAGATAGATTCCTCCTCGCTCCCAGATACCAACAGTGATGCCATCGTAGACGGATTTGTCCGCCTCTCCAACACGAAACTCACATTGAAAAGAAGCATTTGTACCTGGTGCTGTTGACAGGGTAGGTGAAGGTGCAGCCGTGATCGCAGACGTAGAACTCTTTGCTGAGTTATAAGATAGAGACGTATAATTTTGGGTTCTTGACCTAACATGCGAGTTAAGCTATTGACTTTGTTTGTTTGTTTTCTTAAATGCCGATTTCAGCTATTGACCTTGCTGAAAAAAACTACGGACGTGGGAAAAGAGTATGAGCTATAAATGATACGATATGATGCCACTCAATGCAAAACTAAATTGAAGTATCAAAACTGAAAAATAATAATATTAATTAAATAACAACGTCGCGTTTGATTAACTAAAGAAATGAGCCGTGAGACTAAGATTTCAACTGGGGCGATTTAGGAATAACCCATTTAGCCCAATGGTCATGACTGACAATCAAAAGTGCCACGTGCACCCTCATTTTTATCTGAACCCTGGCCATTGACGACTGACAGCAAACGAACTCCACATTTAACAGCTTGCAATTAAAAATTGTTGTAAAATCATTTCAAGGTGTGAGACTATACGGAAACACTTTCTAATTGGCCCTCATAACATAGCCTTGAATTTCTACTGCATAGCTGTTTTGTTTTTGTTTGTTTTTTTGTTTGTTTTTTTTTGTCGAAGAAATGCAACGTCCTATGGTTTCTTTTTGCTTCTCGACTGAAAGGCTGTTCAATTTATTAATTAGCTAAATCTGTCCGTGCGCCAGTTACCTTCAACCTTAAGACTGAGAAAGTCAGATTGTGAGTCTTTCAAGGATCCAAATTCTAAACGCAGTCCATATTCCATCTGGTCCTGGGCACTAACGTGAGAGATTTGGAAAGCCGCGATAGACTTGGACAGGTCTCCCTTCCATTGCACTCGGCCAGCTAGGTGCGGCGTTTCGTCCTTTAGGCCTGGGTTTAGAACAATCCATCCGTTCTTTGTTACTGAAAGAAGGTACGAGGCGACATAACCATTCTTCCAAACTCCAAACACTACTCCTCGGAAATCATGCTGTGATGTTAAGCCTTTTTTGAGGGTCCTACTGAAACAACACATCGGATCCTTGAAAAACTCTTATGGGATTTGAAGATACCCGGAATATCTCTGCTCCCCAAACTGTGCAGCAATACAAAGTAATTAATAGAAGTATTAAAGAACATTAACATATGAAATAATCATATATTTGAACTGCTGATAAAGATAGAATTATATTAATATCATCGCAGTTAAGGTGTTTCAACTTAAGCAGTTGAAAAGAAGAAACCTGAAAAATTTCAGGCTTGAACGGGAATCGAACTCATGACCTCTGCGATACCGGTGCAGCGCTCTAACCAACTAAGCTATCAAGCCAACTGGAAGCTGGATCAAGCCTGAATTTTTTCAGGTTTCTTCTTTTCAACCGCTTAAGTTGAAACACCTTCACTGCGATGATCTTCATATAATTCTAGAAGTATTAAAGTAAGCCAACGCATTTAATTGGGAGTTACAAACATAGATTCAATTCTTTAAATTTAGTGTTTTCTTTTAGAATTACTTAATATACTACGTAAACTAGCTAGTCTTTTTATTCTTTTTAAGTCGTTTTTAGTGTTTTACTCTTTCATCGATCTTTTACCTTTTATTATATACGTATTGTAACGTTTTTATATAGATGTGTAATTTTAAACAACTTGTTAAGCGCTATTGGATAGCGATAGAAATAGCGCTATATAAATATAGTATTATTACTATTACTATTATTATTATTATTGTTATTATTATTATTATTATTATTATTATTATTATTCCATTAAATTAAGCTGCGAAATGAAAAGAACACTGAAGCTATCTTCAGTTTGTCAAGAGCATTTGACTTTAAGGGAAAAAGGGCAGTTTACTCAGTGGAATGCAGCATTTACGGGTGGGTTATAGCGGTTAAGTATTCTTTCATCTAGGAAGCCCTAGCCCTATTGTAAGCATAACACTATTTAATATAAACGTTTGGAAACGAAAACCTCAAAACGAAAACAAAGGTTGTATACAGTTGGAGCATGCGACTATAAGGGAAGATGGTTTTACACAGTGGAACGCAGCTATATACTGGTAGTTTATAGCGATTAAATAAATTATTTCATTTGGGCAGCCGGGGCCTATTTTAAGTGTAACGATACTTTATAAATAGACAATGAAAGCAAAAACGTCTTAGAAGATAAGCAAAGAATGGTCAGATAGCTATATAGCATTTAAAGCGATGACGATTACTTTATCAATTACCTCTAGCGACTCGGTTTTGGTTTCTACTCCTTGGTGCGTTGTGTTCAGTTTACGTAAAAAAAAATATATTTTTTTTAATATAAGAGCCCCGCACTCCTATGTTAGGGTTAATTTCTGATATAATTCACCTATTGACACTGAAAGTAGCAGTTGATCGTGGATAGGTTCTTGTTTCAAAGCTAAGTGAAACACTATATGGAAACGGAAAACTGCATATATATGCAAACAGAAGCTTCTGTTGTATCAGCTGTCTCTAATAGAACATAAACAGCAATATGCTACTAAGAACACAAATCACTTCGATCACTTTACCCGCAGTCATCAAACGTTTCAGCTGTGACAGTTTTTAAATATTTTTGCAGAAAACATTATTAACACTCAGCTTTTTAGCCATTGTTTTCATTAAATACAACACTTGTGACTATAACATTCGAACTAAATGTGTTTAGCATACCTTTCCAAATGAAAATGAATAAATGGCAACAAAATAGATAACAAATCCCAATGCTGCTACCTGAAGTAAAGACAAGTTGCAGAGTTTTACATCAGAAATGTAAGTGCAACCTTATACACGAAGCTGTTATTTTAACGACCGCCTTTCAAGAATGCAAAAAACTAGGGAAGAACCAGCTCAAAAAGCATAACAAACAACATCAAAGAAGATTAATAAACAGCAGCTTTGGTCACCGTTACGCTGTGGTCGTTTCCACAGATCTACACTCAAAAGTTAGAACGAGACCACAATTATTTTTTCGAATACTCTACTTACAAGGTTTATACTTAGAAGGTTTATCCTGTTGTATAACATGCACTGACGCAAAAAAAAGTTTTTAGAGTACCACAATTTATAACGTGTTGACATCAGTTTCTGGCATTTATTGCTGTAACGCGAGGAAAGGAAGAGAAGAGTAAATATTACTTTACTTTGAAAGCTGTTTGCTTTGTCCTAATGTAATGAGTGTTGCTACGTAAAGCTAAAGAATACCGGATGAAGAAGCTTTGAACCCTAATATAGCTACAGCTGTAAGTCATACTTTCTATTTCTAGTCTTTCAGTTAAACAAATTTAAATTCTCTTTCGATAAATGAATGTCTTATACATATCTCCACTGATTTCTATACTTATAAGTAGGAGCCTGAAAGCGATTAGAATAGTATGATTGATACAATCCAATAACTCTTAGTCAAAGTTTCTTTTCTGTACTATCAGCTTCGATTTTCCTGCCGTTTACCGGTGTTTGATGTCAGGACAGAAACAAATTAAGGGATGAAATATTAGGTCTCTTGTGTATAATTTTTATATGACCTTGTTATGCATGAGAGCGTCTCAGCAACATCCTCGATTTCTCGGAAAACGCTTTGAAGTTTAATCTAATCTTATTAGTCCGTGACTGCCTCTTGTTAAAATCGATCGTTAGGAAAAGTTAAATCATTGTCAAAGTAAAGTTGTGTTCGGTTTACAAGTACATTGAAAGACGTTTTAAAACTTTTCCTTTTGTTTCCGTGCTCTTGATGCCGTGAAACATAGAAATAAGACGCGGTTGACTATTCCTTATTCAAACGTTTGATGACATTCCGACTAAAAATTATCGACACGCAAAATGACAGCTTTCTGTATTCACAAATAATTTTTCCCAGAAAAACCGCGGACTTTATTGTGTTTGTCACATAGAGACGAAAGGCAAAGAAGCGTAATAAAATTCAGTGCTTAGTGAATCTATCAAGAGTCAGGGCAGAGAAACCGTGAAAGAACGTTCTCTCCATGATTGACGTATTCTTACCGTAATCGTTCTAGGTGAATTAAACTTGTCTTGGGCAAAGAATCCGATACGCAAGTAATGTTCAAAAAAATGTGATGAGAGTGAAGGTGATAAAGCGGACTGTATTGTCATTGAACTATAAGTATGGAGGACTACATTTGCCCGCAGTATTCGAATAAATTGGAAGCAACGGTGAAAGGACTAGATGCCCAATGGATCAGGCAGACAACATGACTCTGGCCCAGTCCTCCCGCGACTTAACGGTCTAAAACAGAATTCAGCTTGACATTATCAATTTGTGCTGCAAGGTCAGCAAAATTATTGGCATTATTGAAACCAAAGATGTGGTCACAGGACTGCACCTGGCATTCTGTACCAGCTGACTGTGCTACGTCTTCCACATCTAGAAATACTGCAGTGTCACTAAAGAGGTCATCATATATATGGCATTGCCATCACACACTGCATTGATAAGTGCTGCAGTCCATAACTGAGGCAATTCATTCCACAAAAGAGATACATCTAATTTGTAGTTGAAATAATAAGTACCAAATTTGACTGAAATAATTGTACAGGCATTACTTCCCGGACAACCACCTAATTCAGATTTTGCAATTGAGGGTGGAAATGCAAACAATATAATCCACTATTAACTTTTTTAGCCTGAGAAAACAGCCGACATTTCGCGAGGTCACCACTTGAGCCCGTCTGACATCTGAGTAACAAGCACAGAAATTCCATACTGATGATGTGCACTAATTGGTTGTGCAGCGAGGGAATTTTCTTTCTACCAAGCAGAAGCAGCACCGCGATCTGGGTTGAGCACATCATCAGTATGGGATTTCTGTCGTTTTGCGAGGGCTCAAGTGGCGACCTCGCGAAACGTCGGCTGTTTCCTCAGCCTATAACTTTCTTGCCAGGCACAGTTACAGTTTCATGAGTTGCATTTTCCTCTCCACTAAAGAATATTTTTAATGGCACATCTCTGTAGGCTTTCCCTGAGTATTTATTAGCTTGTCCACTCTTCTTGGGCCATAGCCTGTAGCTGATAAATTTCCACCAGAGGTGTGCTTTAGCATGCTGAAAATGGATTCCAATGCATTGCGGTTTACTCTCAGGGGAGGGATGAAGTAACTTCCATTTGGTGAAATGTTTGCAAAAAAAAACCATTTGCAAAATGACACAAAGCCATGTACCAATAATCTCAGAAGGTCCCATGTCTGTGAAATAAATAAGAAATAATGCAAGTTATGATATCTTATCCGGGAAGGGGGGGGGGGGGTGGGGGGGACTCCCATGTAAAAGTGATAGGGGTGCCTGTTAGAGGTTTGAAAGAAACACCTAAAAGGTACTAAGATAGTGTGTTAACTGTGGATTTATCCACAACACTGATTCAAAGGTAAGAACCATGCACTCTGTAAAGCAAGTCAAAAAGTACCAGAGGAAAGTGCTGCCTAATAGCGTTTATTTCAATTCTCTGAAGTTTGGGTTTTATCCATTATGACTTAAAAGTATTGTTGTTATTATTGTTATTGTTGTTATTGTTATGGTGATATTTTCCAAGGTTAAAGGAATTAAAAAAAGGAAGTTGATATTTGTCTCACAAGATGAAAATATACGAATAGCCAAGAAACCACTCAAATAAGGTTTCTCTGAATCATCAATTTACTTTATTTGTACTACCCTACATGTGCGAATTCTTCCTTTAAAAATTAATATCATTTAAAACTGTATCAGAAATAGAAGCTGTAATTGTCTGCAAAAGATATTTATACTTTAATTAGTTTTTGTAAACCAACCTGCCAAAATTGCAAGAAATTTCTTTTGCCTTGCTTCTCTTCGTGTTGTTTGTATACTGTAACAAAAAACATAATATTATAATAATTATTGAAATAACATGATATTGTTTGAGAACATTTATTTATTGATAAACGAGAGGGTTTCACGGTTTGGTGCATGTGCATGAACATGAACATATTTAACAAAGCTAAATCACCTGCTTGCTGATGCCTATGACACCACACTTCAAAGAATTCCATCTCTTTCTGAATGTTGTGAATAACAGGACTGTTCAAGTTGTTTACTCTTTGATGACTGAGATACCCTTCCTCAAATAAGTTATGGCAAGCTTTAATTAAGGAATCCAGCAGTCGCTTGGTCATTTCCTCTTTCTTGATTCTCTGCAGAGTCTTTTAACTCAGCAATCATGCACCGTTGCTAAACGTTTTCTTCGACATGCATCCAGTGCCTCAAGGTCAGAGATGTCTTGATCAGATTTGCTTTGTTTCTTTAGAAGTTTACACTGTAGTTTTTCTCGAATAGATGCGCTTTTATCGTCTTCAGCACGGGAAACATCCACTACTGTTGTGTTCGCATCTCATCCACTCTTTTGCTTCTTTCGCTCGCAACTTAATCTTGTTTTGTAGTTGTCGTCGCCAGATAAAAACCTTTTTGGCGAACTCATACTGTCCATACTGTTACATTTCAATATTTTAACTTCCTACGGTTTGTCATTGCAAGGTTCGCAACTCGCCGTCTCGCAATCTGTCGCTGCGACGTTCGCCAATATTTTGTTTTTGTCTTTTCTTTTTAATTCAGCTGCGTATTGCAAAGATGTCTGGGATGCTTAAGAGTGTTGGGGAAAATCTGGACTGGAAGGAGCTCATGAAACTGGTCTATGGAGAAAGAGGACAGGAGGGATGGTGAGAAGGGGGCAGGAGATTGGCCGCCATATTGGATGCTGCGGACTTTCACGGAAATAGCAACTTTTCGCGGGAAAATATCATCTAAAAATAGCCGGAAAATCTAACGCGCTGTGACACCGGTCGATACCAGATTCACGCTCCCTCTAATGGGCTCCTGTTTGTTATTGTTTTGATATGAAATTTGCGATCAAATTACTTGTCGAACGTGACAAAACGTCAACAGATCTAGATCAACTGGTAAAAACATAAATTGTAACCTGAAGCTGAAATTTCTTCGCTTGTTTTTGATTTTAGTGCCAGTAAAAGGGCTTTCGATTATTTTCAGCGCATTTTGGCGGCTGTCCGCAAAAAACTAGAACTCAAAGAATGTTTGTGTTCGTAAGCCGGCCAGCCTCTCAGTCCGCCGGCTATTCAAAAACAAACTATATTCAGCGAGCGCTCGCGGAATATGATTTACAAGCGAATCTAGAATCATAAAGGTTTGGAATCTTGTTTAATTGGGTATTCTTGACTTTCCCATTGCCATAAAACAGAAAGGCGAATGCATCGAGGGCAAAAATGTTTCCAAAACTCACTCGATCACGCCGCTGTGAACCGAACCGCATTTAGTTTTAATTAGCGCTAGATAAAGCGAGAACATTTCACCTTCCTTTCAAGTAGAAGAAACTCTTTTATTAATAGCTTTTTTTTTGTTATCACCGCACAGGATGGATATTCATTTCAATTTTCAAAATACATGAATTGCCATGAAAACAAAACGTGTCGAAACAAAAGGTGTCGACTGCGGCTAACAGATCTGATTTCCCAAGTTTCTGTTCGCAAACCATTCTTTCTCCTCCTTTTCTGCAATTCCAGGGATTTATAGCTTATGGAAAAAACCGAAGTGTTGTTCTTGGGCATCGAAAGCTTTGAAGCTTTCGCTTTAGCGTCGCTACCGGCACTGCAGAGCGAGTCCCGTCGTCACATTTAAAGACCAAAACATTTCAGCCCGTGAAGAACGCGCAGCGCAATGAAGTAAAATGTCGGCGAATAAGCTTGACCAGCATTTCAATCTATTGGATATCTTTTGCTTGACTAGTGCAATAACCAAGAAGGTCCTTGAGTAATGATTTCTTTCATAAGCTTGACTGTTTTGGTACTGCCACGCAAAGGAGAGCATAAACCGCTTAGAGTCCTGCGGTTGTCTGGCACATTTCACGAGATAAACAGCAAACACCACCAAAATAACCGGCCAGATGTAACCGCTTTTAATTTTTTAAGGCCACGAAAGTAAATGAAGGCCCGAACTGGCCGTATTGGCGCGGATGTAGCCGGATTTCAATTCATTGTGAAAAAATCCTGATTTTAGATGGCATAGAAAATGGCGGATTTCTCACTCGATGCGCGCAAAGCACTGTGGGTGACTAGGATCCTTTAAAAGCTTCATTTCATTCCTCTGCAAATTTTACACTTGAGCCTCGCATGGTAATGTGTGTACTTTTAGGCATACCACGCACAATGCCAATGCCAGTAGGAGTTTTGTGCTTCACAACTTTTAAGGGCCCGAAGCACCTGTCCAATGATTCAACAAGTTTTACTACCTTACGGCTGACGTAAGGTAGAAAAGCCTTAATCACGATCAAAAACCCTGATAAAGTTTTCTTGGTTTTGTAAGTTATTGTTTTGTTGTTTTATACGGTATTGTCTATTTTTTGTTTATTTATTTTTTGTTTTCTTTGTCGTAAATCATTCAGGAGTGTTGAGTCACAGGTTTACACCGAGGTAAATCCCTGAAAATGGACGCCAATGCAAATGTTGGGATTGCTGTAAATATAGCTGGCGAGAAAAGTGGCATTTTTTCGTCTTTCCGAACAAGCAACTAGGTGCTATTTACCTGCTTTTGCTCACAAAGAAAATCTTGCTTGTAAAAGGTGACAATTATTTATAATTGTTTATCATGCTCGACCGAGAAGTCATTAACATCTCCGGCTTCGTATTCCATGAGAGGTTACAAACACCTCGGAAATGTACATATTGGAGGACCCTGGGCGAAGTTGGGAGGGGGGGGGGGGAGGGGAATTCCACATACAAAGTTGTATGCATATACTTGTGCTGGCGTGAATGGTATGGTTTTAAAGCGGTTTAGTCTGGGATAGGGTGTTAAAAATCAGAGCTAGATTGAGTCTGCATGGAAAAGGACAACATCGGAAAACTTATCAGTCGTATGAAGAATTAAGTCTAGAATTTGGATTGACACTGAGCAAGTCTGGGAAAGGGTAGCGAGTTTTAGTGTGTAAGTATAGAATAGGGTTAACCAATGCAGCCGAGTATGGTCCTGGTATAGGGTGAGGGTCTTAGAGTCCCAGCAGCAAAATTTACAAAGCCCCCCTCTCAGAGCGAATATTTTTTTTACACCCACTTCAAGACGGCGGCCGATAAACGTTTTTAGCAAAAAAAAGAAACAGCTCTTGAAACCATTTAAAAATTGGTTTATCGTGGCATGTAGCATGCATGCGAACACTGGTCGTTTTCAAATAATAATCAACCCAATGCTGAAGCCAAACAGTAAAACAGTGCTAAATTTTAAATGTTTGACGCTTTGTGAACTTGAAAATGTAATAAATTGTTCAATATAGTAAAAGAAGCAGGTGTCCACCATCTTGAATTGGGCGTAAAAAAAGGGTCCTCCCCGGGCTTTCACCGCCGTCCGGCTAGCTCAGTTGTTGGTGGGTCAGACTGCAGAGCGAGAAGCTGCGAACGCGCCACTAACCAGGGGCGAATTGCATAAAATGAACGTCCAGCGTAACCTCTCAACTCAGACGTTCACTCCAGTCAAAGTCATTCGTTTAACGTCTGACGCTAGCAGTTACGCTCGGTGTTAGGTCTTATGCAACGCACGTGCACCCCAGGGTCTTATAAAATAACCGTTCCGATCATCCTGGCAGTACTCAACACCTTGTCTCAGCTCAGATAAGCGCGTCATTGGGAATAGTGCCCAACACGGGCACTCTTTGGGCTCGTCGCGCATTACTCGCGTGACGCACGGCACTAAAGACCTCTGCATTGGAGGCTGCATTGGGTGGTGACGTTAAGCCCTTGGCATTCCCTCCTAGGCATTCTTAAATAAAAAGAATCAGTAAGGGACGTTAAACAACCTACTCATTGTTTGAAAAGGGCAGTTAGTTCCCAGTGAGTGGTGCAATCTTCCTTAGGGGGTGGGTGGGTGATATACAGTCACGGTCCTGCAGTAATTGGAGTGAGGTGTTGGAGTTGGAATTGGTGTGTTGGAGTGAGGCGCCTAGCCAATACTCACCCTCGTCATTGATATAGTACGTGTTGAACGCGTTTAGCTACCATGGCGAATGATGTTGAATTTTGTGTACTCAACTTTTCTTTTTTTCTCGTGTGAAAAAAAAATCGATTTTTTTTGGTAATCTCACTCAACAACGTACAACAACATTGTATTCGACAACATTGGATGACGTTGAGTCAGTTTGATGTAGGCCTCGCTTTGGACACCCGACCGGTCAAATCGTTCCATGATCTCAAGCAATTGTTTTCAGTGCTAATCATTACAATTTCAATTATGCAAGCACTGCCTATGGTAAAAGAAGTTGCCAGAGCAATGAAAACAGTAATACAAAATATTTGCACCAAAATAGTTATTTTATTAATTACAAAATTGAAATTTGCTGAATGTATTGCTATTTAGTTTGCTTGAAAGTTTCTTTACACACCACATTCTTTGTGTAATGTTGATCCGTTGTTTAGGAGAGAACATTCAATGACTAGCTATCAGCTGTTTGTAACAAATGGCTGATGAAATAGATTTAGAACACTTACGGAAATCTCGTTTACAAATTCAAACGAAAATAACTTTGTGAGGTCTTCGCACAGCTTTCTTTCAAAAATGCACTTAGAACTTATCCCTTTTAAGCTCTTACAACGATAGGCAACTTGGTAACTTTGGACGCAGCGACGATTTTGTGACTCCTTACATATATTTAGCAGTTGATTCATTGACTGCCAGCACAACCGCGGCCTTGGCGAGGGTATACGATTCACGTATTTCTAGTAATGTTGAAGGACACGACTCTCTGTGCATCGAAGCTTCCCAGTGATACAAAATAAAGTAGCCTTGCCGTTATACTTGCCGTTATACTTATACTCGACTACCTTCAGTCAGCTTTACCCTAGAAGAAAGTTTACAGGGTTATTAGTTTCAAAACGTGTGGCAGACTTACTAAATGATGAAAACCCAACTGGGACCACATGGACACTAAAGCATTCCACCAAAATTTGTGACTTTTCCTAAACTCAAAGGATCCCGGACTGATTAGGGTTGAAACAAAAAGCATTTTTACTTGACTACAGAAGAAGTATTAGATATGAAGAGCTAATCCCCAGCCCGCGCAAACAGCTATAACTACAATCGATCGCAGTCTGTCTTGGGTCCTCTGTTCTATTCCTTCCAGTGTTCACCGAAGCAAACGGCGTCGGCCATTCTGGACTCTAATCGTGCAGCCGTAATAAAAGTTAAAGCACTGCGCCTTTAAAGCACTGTGCCTTTCTATGTCATAGTGTGCTTGTATGCGTTTATTTAAGGTGGCTCCCTAGAGTTTCTACAAAAGTGACTATACGAACTGGCAAGACTTGCAAAAGAAGCCCTAGTTCTGTTGTCTTGCAATCTTTGCTCCTGAATTTTACCAGTAAGGTTACCAACATAATTACCCTTATTTTCCAGGTTTTGCTTCTTAGGCATAGGCTGTTGTCATGGCAACATATTTTGATTTTCCCTCGGTGAAATTTTTTAAACTTTCCTATTTTGTGAAAATGATTCTGACTAACATTTTGCAGGGGAAAAAATATGGGGTCGTTCAGACGGATTCACCGATATCACGTGATTTCTTATTTTTAACCATTAAACTGGATTGCTCTGACAGAATTTTTCCAAAAAATAATATGTGAAAGGTAGCATTAGTATCTCAAAATGTGCAAAATTTAAAAAAAATTCACCGAAGGAAACGCGAGAAAAACATAAAACTATAGGGAGCCACCTTAAGCACGAGTGAACATCGTTATGCTCATGCTTGAGCTTATAGATGTTTGTGTCGAACAAGTAAACCCCGTTTTTTACGTGATCGGATGAAAAAAAAAACTGGTACTTACTCTTCTGGGACCATGCCATTCGCATTGGCTGCAAAAGAAAGAGGAAAATCAATTTAAAATCGTGGGTTGGTTGTTAAGAAGAAGCTGCGTAAAATACAGCACGCTAAAGTGTTCATTGTCGCGAACGCCCTTCCCGAGATAATTATACTATGGTGCGTATTAATGATCGCACCATCACAGTCGTTGAGGAATTTATCTTTGGTGTTGATATTTCACACACACACACACACACACACACACACACACACACACACACACACACACACACACACACACACACATACACACACACACACACACCAAAAAAAAAACAAAAAAACAAAAAACAAATGTGGAACATTACACCAGGAATGGTTGTTTATTACCCGAAATACTGTACTAGTCAAGTAAGCTGCAGGTAATCTAGAAACGTTTTCGTGTATGGGAGTTGACTAGTGGAACAACTTAGATGATACTTTCAAATTATGTGACAATATGACCAATAAGAAGCTGGGGTGGCATTATACTTACAGTCGCCCTTCGAAGCTCCTGTTTTTTTTCTTACACAGTATATCACCACGCCGCAAATGATGAAGAGGAACAGAATGATGGCAAGAACAATCACAGCAATTTTGTATGCACCAAATCCACCTTCAGTACATTCATCTTTAACAATAGTCTTAATAACTTCTGAAATCAAATAAAATAGTTTCCAAATATATGCCGTACAACCAAAACAAGAGCAATCGCATCTAGCCAAAAATAAACAAAACTCGAAGCAAACATGCGAAACCTACAACCGATTGCAAATGCCTATTTGTTGGGAAAACGCAACCATTAATTAGGCCGGTTTACACATGCGATTTATTGTGCAATTTTTGTGGCACTTTGCAATGCAATTTTGTCTCGCTGGGGTTGCAATAAAAATCAGAAGTGTGATTTCCCTGCGGTTTGTCGCCGCGATATTGCAGAGGTTTCGAACAGTTCGAAACTTGATGCATCTTGGCAACGATTTTTGGGAAATTGCAGGGAAATGTCGCACTCGAATCGCAGGGAGATCGTAATAAAATCACCTCTAGTTTCCCTTTAAGCGTGTGACAAAGATTGCCTCGTCGAGCGCAAAAATCGCATCAAACACCGTATGTGTAAACGAAGCCTTATTGTTGTCGACGACAAGAAAACATGCAACCGACCAGTGCCAATTGAGTTTACTCGTAGCACGAGTCAGGTTCGAGCCCGAGTTAAGTTCGAGTCACGAGTCAAGTTCGAGTCAGGTTAAAACAATACGTTTTTTTTAAATTTGATTTTGAAGTTCTTTTGATTGCGATTATTGCTTTCATAATGTTGCGCCAACTGCCGCTCAAAACTTCAACAGTCCAAGATACGTAACTAACGTACTTGCAACGGCATGTAAAGTTTTTATCGTCAAAGCTTCCGAAGAGTCTCTTACGCAAGCGTCTCTTCTCACAGTTATGGCCCAAGACAGGCAAAATACTTCAAAAACTGTTGAGATAATTTTACCTTGAAACCCCGAAGACAAGGAGAAAATTACGGTTGGTATATGTATCCCACTGAAATACTGGTAAACAATATGTCCTCCAACATTTTGTCCGCGAAGGGAATAGGCTCTATTGAATGATATCTTGGGTACCACGTGGACGCAACAAGATGGCACCCGAGTGGCGCGAACGGTCATACTTTCTCGCTAGGTGCATCGTGAAAATGGGATTTCTTCTTCAGCTGTATGTAAATAGAGGTTATATTTTTTCATGAAAATTTATAAATACTATGCCAATGGTAGCTCGAATGACGCTCGTGATCAGGTGATCGATCGATTGAGCAATCTCAGACCGGACTGTTTAATAATCAGTACTGTTTACCACTGGCACATCATTATGAAAGCAAGAATCGTAATCAAAAGAAATAAAAAAAAAAAACAATTGCTTTTTAACCTGACTCGAATTTGACTTGTGACTCGAACTTGACTTGGACTCGAACTTGACTCGCGCTACGAGTAAACTCGTGCAATTGAGGAAAAACACAAGGGCTGCTTTTCTGCAAGTACGTTGGCAATAAAATATGCGTGTATGGTCAGACTCAGAGTCATAGAGTCATATAGGTTATAATTTACTATCAAAAATGTCGGAAATACCTCTAGTTTATTTAACATTTTTAGCCGGCTGTCGCCATGATGACCGCCGGTTTATACATTGGGCCGGGTTTTTTTTTTTTTTGGTCACTTGCTTTAGTTTTGTCCGGTCTTGTCTCGGCCAACACAGTCTCCATAAACTTCCGGCTTTCTCCTGACGATTTCCTCAAACTTCCGGTTCCGGTTATAACGTCATGGAGACGTTGCAGCATGATTTCGTCACGCAAGGTAAACAAAATGGTGTGTCACATCGCACCAACAACGTTCTTCTACAATGTTAACGTTTCATACTTATTACACACAGACAAACCGCTGTTAGCCTGTGGTAGCAGTTCAAGTAGCGGTTCGTGCCTTACATGCAACAAATGCGCAACAAAGGTATTGCTACTGGTATCTCTCCGCTCGTTACTTATAGGAAACAGACAAATTGCTGTTAACAATGCTGGGCAGCAGTTTAGGTAGCGTATCTTACATACAAGACATGCCCAACTAAGCTCCACTCAATTCTCGCTAATGCATTCAACTTTGCCTAAAGCAAATAAATATTTCACCGCGTCAGACGGACTCGTCACATCGTGACCCTCGCACGTCGAATAACTTCATGACAGCGGAAATTTCATGACACTCTGAATTTTGTAATTCTAGCACATAATTTGTTTCGTTTCACCTTTTTTCGTTTCCAAACCATTTGTTTGTTTTTAGAAAAGATCCTTTCAATTTTTAGTTTAGCTAAATCGTTACGAATTCTGAGTCAACTTGTTTACTTTTGTTAGGGGATTCCCGGGTTAGCAAATCGGAATTAAAGGAGAAGGTCACTCCAGAAACGGTGTCTTTTTTGAAATCGCCAATAAAAAGGTAACACTAAGTCGAGTTAATGACCGTGGTTTTAGCTTCTAAAGTGCATTCGATCCCACTGAAATTCCTCTCCAAAGAGGGCCAAAATTCAACACTGCGCGCCGCCATTTTGAATTCTCCGTGACGTCAAATTGTGAAACGAGACCAGCGGTCGGGTAACGTGGGCTCGTTTTTCAGAGCTGCTAAGTACGATTCTTCTTCTTTTTATTGGCGATTTCAAAAAATACATCGTTTCTGGAGTGACCTTCTCCTTTAAACATCACGTCATGAGATATAACTGAACGTATTTGACCGTGAAGTGACGATTTCGTTTTTCCCAGACTGATGATCTGCTCGTGTTTATCCACCATTATATTTTGCTTTTACTGCTATCCTGACTATTTGTATTCAAGTCTAGCCACAACAGTAAATATTTTCTCGTCTCTGTGTAAGCATTTTCAGCTGTGGGTGAATTCATACCGACGTTCAACGTTTGAGTTAAATTTGCTTTTTTCAGCCGAATAAATAACCAGCGATAACAAAGATAAGCTGAGTCATCAGAGTTAAAACATAACGTCATCCAGTAACGCTATAGTCAAAATATTGTGTCACACAGTCACACTTTTCGTCACGATAGTTTGTATGAACACGGGGTCGCGCTAACATTTGTTAACCTGGAGGTGGGGTGGGACAGAACAGCAGGTAAAAATGCCCATTGGGCTTTCCTGTATTTGAAAAGATTACCTTTTACCGGTTTTATCTTAACAACCACCATGAAACTATCGTTTCCAGCAGAGTTAGAAGCTTCGCATTTATACATTCCCCCATCGTCTGCGGTGGCATTATCGTGTTTGAAGTATGTACGATTAGTTCTCTCCTGAATGATTGTGCCATTCTTTCTCCAGATTACAAGGGGAGCAGGAACACCTTTTGCCTCACATTCCAAGTAAAGCAGTTCTCCTTCGTGTACGGTGATCTCGTTTCGTTTTCGTGAGGTAATCGTAGGTCGCACTACAAATAAATAAATTGAGAATTAAAGTCGGGAGACCGATTTATTTATTTGTTCTGGCACGAGCTCCTGGTTCTGGGGGTTATCCTCCCCTGCCCTAGTTGCAGGAAAGGGTTCTCGTACCCTCCATCTATATCAAAACCAACTTCAATCAAGTTAGTAAATGAACACGTCAGATAATACCGTATGAGAAGGCGAAGGGTTTTGGACCTTTGATATTACTGCAGCTCAAATTGCAATCTATTTTTTTTTTGTCGTGAGGTCTTAGGCAATCAATTGCACGCGAAGTAACAGCGGTCATTTGTTAATATATATATATATATATATATTCCTTTTACTTGTTCTTAAAATAACGTACCCTCGGAAGTTGAAAGGGGGTGGCGTTGATGCCCCCTCCTTACCCTTAATGTTTCTTTTTCTTTTTCATTATATAAAGACGAATTGTTTTCAGAACCTGCGGTTTCAGTAGCTGTATTGTTATTCCTTAAACACGATTTAGTAAAATTTTTAATAAGAATCAGTGTCTATGGTTACAAGATATGACGTCGTAAATAACATGAGGTTAAAAGGATTTTGTTGATACAAATGCGTGTTTTTTACCTTTTTTCGGTTTAATTTAAAGAAGAGTGAAATGCTGATAAAGAACAACAAAGTGTTTACTTATATTCTACATTCAAAACATGAAAACTCACCACCACTTTTTGATAAATTCTAATCTTCAGTGAAATACCGAGATAGTGTCTATCTTAGCCCGCATTTTGAAAGCCATCAAAAGCCCTCAGCAGCTCACAACCCATATTTATATCATCTTGTAGCGCCAGGTTATCTGATAAAGGGCTCGACATTTTTCCTTATATTATTACTATTAAAACGTAGCATCTGCCTAAGCCAGTTAGGGTGGTTGTTAAACAACATCAATAACAAATATGAACATTAAAAACTAGAAACGTATACTTGCCACTCGTATCAACTTTTAAAGCCACAATGTACACTTCCGGTGAAGTGAAGTTTATTCTTCGCACAGTGCATCTATAATCCGTTGCGTCACTGTCTCTCACGCTGTTAATCTCCAGTGTACCATTCAAATCAATGATGTTTGCTCGATTAGCGTAAGGACCTGATAGCATATAACATAAAACACGGTTGGGCTGTAACACTACAGTAGCGTATCTATCATTATGTGTCACGTAGACACAAAGGAAAAGGTTAACGGTTACGGGCTATAAGTCATTAGCCTTGGTTACACGAGGCAACTTCCCCTAGGTAAATATGAGGTTTCCCTAGGGAAAGCGGCATTTTGCCGTGTGACCGATTTTACCTCGGGAAAATTTGCTGAGGTAAATTTTCGTGGTAAAGTGATTAAGCACAATAGAAAATGCCCCAAGTAAAACCCTTTGTGGATTGAAGGGTCGCTTGGTTCACCTAGCGAGTTTTGGACACTGCAAGTGCCGTGTGTGGTAGCCCACATGACCTAATTTGCAAGCGGCGTCCTCGCGTAGAATAATTAATGTGGCTTATTCGAGCAATGTTGTTAGTGCTGAATTTTAATATACATATATGGAGATTAACTGATGAGTGGACCAACTCCGTGTTGGTCTACGAAACGGAACTGTATTAAAATCCATGTGCTCTCATTGAGTAGTCCATCAACTGATGAAAAGAACACTCGCCCTTGTCTTAGTTTACAAATTACACCCTAAAAGCAGGCATTTAAAACTCTTTGCGTTATGAAAAATCGAGCTGTGTCTTGCAAGCAGTAACACGATATTCCTAGTTGATTTCGGCAGTATTTGAAATATTTGAAGTATAATAAACGATTTTTTGGACGAACTGGAATAACAAAAAAAAAAACTGATTCCAAGATTCGCGAATCTGAGACAACGGCGTCTAGGAGTTAATTACGCCTTGTGACATGACAGCATCGTTTGAACACATTAACCTTGAATATATTAAATGGAAAACATGGTATCTGGTTATGACAACCAAAAAAATCCTACCTTTTCTAATGGCGCCAGTTTTGCTACTTCTGTTCATTCCTGCAATCCAAGACCATTTGGTGTTTTGCGCATTGCAGGACTTTGAACTGCAGTAATGCCAATGTACATATTTGAAAGAACCATCCCGTGAAATAACCTTCGATAATGCAGGACAGGGAATCGTAACATTTTCACCAACTCGTACCTTGAGCGTCTTTTGCGTCGGGATTTCATTCAATTGTTGGCTCTGGTATTTTTTGCCGGGATCTGATTTTTTAAGGACAGATAACAAGAGTGAATGGAGCTGTAGCTGGACGCTAAGGCTTGAAAAAATGAAATATAACTTTGAAAAATGAAAAGCAAACAAACTCATCATAATTGACAAGCAGTTACTGCTTATTAATCATTCTGGAGGCAATGTGAAAAATTTTATTGTTCTAAATAGTTTGTCTCTTTCTTCTTGCATTACCTTCCAATAACCATATGTGTTCATCCCGCCAAAAATCATTATTTGCGAAAATCGTAGTTTTAAAATACTTCAAAACAAGCGCGCCACTGGCACCACTCATAAGTCAAGACTTAGCTTTCACCGGAGAAGTATTTGGCGAAAGGAAAGCGTTTGGATCAGGAGACACATACTAATTGTTTCATACCTTGCATGCCAATCCTCACTGAAGCCCCGAGCGATTTTTTGAAGGGGCCAAAGTGCATGCTGCAGCCGTATGACCTTCTATCGGATTCTCTGATATCTTCTATCTCCACCGACATCATAGAGGTATTGCTGGTCCTATTGGCCCATGTCTTGGCGTGAACCCTTCCACGGTACTCCGGTACCTCCTGATCAAGTTTCGGGTTTACGATGAGTGCTTCATGCTTCGTCAGAGTTAGTAAAGTCAGATAGATTCCTCCTCGCTCCCAGATGCCAACAGTGATGCCATCGTAGACGGAATTGTCTAACTCCCCAACACGAAATTCACATTGAAAAGAAGCATTTGCACCTGGTGCTGCTGACAGGGGTGGTGAAGGTGCAGCGGTGATCGCAGACTTGACACTCTCCGCTGAATTATAAAGGATAGAAAAAAGTAATTTTGGGGGGTTCTTGACTCAAAGTGCTAGTTAAGGTGTTGATTTTTTTTTTTAGAATGGCGATTTCAGCTGTCGACCTTGCTAAAAAAACTACCTTGGAAACGAATATAAGCCACAAATGATACGATATGATGTGAGTTAATACCAAACTACATAGAAGTATCAAAACTGAAAAATTAATAACGATAATTTGACTAATAAAAGAACATCGAGACTGGGATTTTAACTGGGCCGATTTTTTAGACGTTCATGACTGGCAATCAATTACTGTACCCTCATTTGTAACCGAACCTTTTCCTTTGACGACTGATAGCAAAACAAACCAAAAAAACAACAACAACAAAAGCAAAAACATAAAAACTCCGCATATAACAGTTTGTAGTTAAAAATAATTGTAAAATCATTTCAAGGTGTGAGACTCCACTGAGACCCTTTATAATTGGCCCTTTTAACGTAGGCTTGCTCAAACCATTACACCCATTTGGCGAAAATAAATATTTGTACTCATCAACGTCGGCCAATTGTATTTTTACTTTGAATTCCTGCTGCATAGCATTTTTTAAAGAATGCAACGACCTATGGCTTCTTTTTTCTTCTCTACGAGAGGCTGTTCAAGTTATTAATTAATTAATTAATTAATTAGTTAAGTACATAATCAATTAATTGATTAATTAATTAATTAAATCTGTTCGTGTGCCAGTTACCTTCAACCTTAAGACTGAGAAAATCAGACTGTGAGCGTTTCAAGGCTCCAAATTCTAAGCGCAGTCCATATTCCATCTGGTCCTGGGTACTAACGTGAGAGATTCGGAAAGCTGCGATAGACTTGGACAAGTCTCCCTTCCATTGCACTCGGCCAGCTAGGTTCAGTGTTTCGTTCTTTAGACCTGGGTTTAGAACAATCCATCCGTTGTTTGTTACTGAAAGAAGGTACGAGGAGACATAGCCATTCTTCCAAACTCCAAACAGTACTCCTCGGAAATCGGGCTGTGATATTAAGTCTTTTCTGAGGGTCCACTGAAACAACGCGTCGGATCCTGGAAAAACTCTCACGGGATTTGAAGATACCCTGAATATCTCAGCCCCCCAAACTGTGCAGCAATACAAAGTAACAGAAGTATTAAAGTAAGCCAAGACATTTAATTGGGAGTTGGAAACATAGATTCATTTCTTTACCCTTTAAGTCCTAACAGTGACGAGAATGAAATTTATCTTTACATTAACACTACTTGTTATTGCAATAAAGGAGGTGATCACCAAGGATAAGATGTCTTGTTATATAGACAAATTCTCCTTACTAGTTCCATAAGAAATATATGGAGAACAGTGAGGAGAATCTGCATATTCATATCAGGGCTTAAAGGGTTTAAACGTTGAGAAATGAAAAGAAACTGAATTCAGTTTGTCATGATCAAGAGCACGTGACTCAGTAGTGAAGTATATACGAGTAGATTATAGTGAAATTCTTCCACTTGGGTAGCCGGAGCCCTTTCTTAAGCATTACAATATTTTAGGTAAACTTTTGAAAACGAAAACCTGAGTTAAGAGATGTTGTATATGTTGTAGTTCAATTTTATCCTTGGTTTAATAGCCCAATTTCGATATATTAAAATTGAACTACAACATATACAATCCCCACTCCATATAGATACTAGAAGCCTTGGTTTAGAAGATAAGCGAAGAGTGAGTGGTCAGTATTTGAAGCGATGACGAATACTTCATCAATTACTGCACTGACTCGTATCGACTCGTTTTTTGAATGCTTCTGCTGAGTGCATTGTGCCCAGTTTACGGGCTTTTTTTAGAGCCACGACACTCCTCAGTTAAAAGGGTAATGTCTGATATAAATTATCACTTATTGAGAAACAAGCAAGCAACAAGATGCGGTGTGTAACAAGGCGAAGTCAAAGATAATTAAGCTTTTTTTTTAAAACCTGATCGTGGATAGGTTCTTGTTTCAAAGCTAAGTTCAACACTATATGGAAAAGGAGAGGGTATCGTTTAGGTTTTCCAGAGAGAAATACGAAACGTTTCGTTTACGAGGTATGTTAGTTAAAACGAACGGCATATATATGCAGACAGAAGCTTTTGTTGAATAAGCTGCCTGTGATAGAAAATAAACAGCAATATGCTACTAAGAACACAAATTACTTCGATCACTTTACCCACAGTAATCAAACGTTTCACTGTGACAGTACAGTTTCGAAATATTTTTGCAGAAAACACTATTAACCTTCTGCATTTATGCCATTGTTTTCATTAAATACAACACTTGTAACTATAGCATTCGAACGAAATGTGTTCAGATTTGCCTTGCCAAATGAAAATGAATAAATGGCAACCTTAAGGTAAGGAGAAAAAATCCCAATACTGAGATCAAAATTGAAGCTGTTATTTTAAGGATCGCCTTTCCGCAAACATACAAAACAAGAAAAGAAAGAACCAGCTCGAAAAGCGTAATGAAAAGCATCAAAGAAGATTAATTGCTTGCTTGGCAGCTTTTGTCGCCTTTACGCTGTGGTGTTTTCCACTGACCTATACTTTATATCTGGCAGTCGGAACGAGACCACACTTCTATTAAACACCATACATAGACAATTCTTATTTGTCTATAACATGCACTGATGTAAAAAAAAAAAATTAAATAGCACCACAATTTATAACGTGCTGACGTCAATTTCTGACATTAATTTCTGTAACGCGAGGGAAGGAAGAGTACGGCTTTGAACGCTGTTTGCTTTGTCCTAATCAGTGTTGCTACGTAAAGAATACCGGATGTAAAAGCTTTGAACCCTAATTGCTTACTCATATTTTCTGTTTTTCAGTCTTTCATTTAAGCAAATTGAAAGTCCCTTTAGATAAATGAATTTCCTACCCATATCTCCACTGGATTTGCAAGGATTCAGATTCAGATTCAATTTTTTTATTTTTTGCACTATTCCAAAAGGTTACTACAGAAATTACAATACATCACAAAAGTAAGAAAACAATAAGAACAACGAATTACATAAATCATGAAATGTGAAATGTGCGCAGTGACCAAAGGAGCTTAGGCTTTCGAGTTGGTCACTGCCACGTACAACTAACTGGCATAGACATTTACGTAAAACTACAAGTAACATATAACGGAAAAAGGAAAATTAACAGTGCATAAAGTTTTATTTACGATTTCATATAAAAACAATAGAAGTGATTATTGATAGTGAGGGCAGAGAAATCAAATTACTCATTGAGTATTTAAAAGGTACAGTTTATAATGCTAATAGAAGTTATTATAAGGGAGTTTCTTTAATTTAGAGGGAATGTTTTCCCAAATTTTGGATCCAACAAAAGCAAAAGTGACAGCTCCATAATTATTGCTTATCCTTCGCCGATAAAATTAAGGTTGGACACAAATCTGGTGTCGTAACTATGAACCTCAGAGGCTAGGGTAAGGGTTCCTTTGAATATCATAGGGATGTTTGTTACGTTATTAGTAATTTTATGTGTGAAAAGGGCTACTTTAAATTTGTAAATGTTTTCCAATGTAAGAATTTCTAAAAGATTGAAGTATGGTATAGCATTGTCCCTGCTATAAGCAAAGAACATGCTACGAACACATTTATTCTGTTTAGTTTGAATCTTATGTAACCTGGTCTTACAAGAGCTGCCCCAGCTTGTAATACCATAGGTTAAATATGGATAAATGAAGGAGAAATACAACTGCCTTAAGGTACGAAGATCTACATAATATCTTAATTTGTTAATGATACCTACATTTTTCACTAGCTTGTCGTTAATGTGTTGGATCTGGGGTCCCCAGTGTAAATTTTGATCAATATAGACACCTAGATATTTTATTTGGCTCCGCTTTTAGGCTTGGCTAAATTTATATGTTAGGTCTCCTGTGTATTTTTATATGACCTAGTTATGCTTGACAGCGTCTCTGTAGCGTCCTCGATTTCTCGGAAAGCGCTATGGGGTCTAATCTAATTTAAGAATTCAAATTGGTAGTCCGTGACTGCCTCGTGTTAAAATCGATCGTTAGGAAAAGCTCAATCATTATCAAAATAAAGTTGTGTTCGGTTTACAAGTACATTGAAAGATGTTTTAAAACTGTTCTTTCCGTGCTCTTGATGCTGTGAAACATAGAAATAAGACGCGGTTGACTATTCCTTATTCAAACGTTTGATGACATTCCGACTAAAAATTATCGATGCGCAAAATGACAGCTTTCTGTATTCACAAATAATTTTTCCCAGAAAAACTTCGGACTTAATTGTGTTTGTCACATAGAGACGAAAGGCAAAGAAGCGTAATAAAATTCAGTGCTTATAAGTGAATCTATCAATGCAAGAGTCAGGGCAGAGAAACCGTGAAAGAACGTTCTCTCCATGATTGACGTATTCTTAATCGTTCTAGGTGAATTAAACTTGTCTTGGGCAACGAATCCGATACGCAAGTAACAAAAAATGTGATGGTACTGAAGGTGATGAAGCATTGAACTATAGGTATGGAGGGCTACATTTGCCAGTATTCGAATAAATCGGAAGCAACGGTTGAAGGACTAGATGCCCAATGGATCAGTCTCGCTAGCATTGTAATCTGAACTGTGACGGGTTGCGCGCCCAGGTTTCATGAATCTTCAGCACAAAAGCGGATTCATCGAGGACAAAGCATCCTTCAAATTTTGAGTCGATAAAATAACACTGCTTAAACCTGATACAAATCTCGTCTGGTCTTTTACTACAGTTTGACACCGTCTTTTTACTGATAAACTAACAAAATCTCTCGATGAATTTAAAATTGAAGGTACGAGTTTGTCCATAAATCTAGCAGTGCATTATACCTTTCATAAGTGTTAACTTACCTTCAAAAACAAATGAAAAGAAAAGTAATGATGTTTTCAACATACTGGAGGTGTTTGATTTCGGTGGCCGGCTGTAAAGGAGCATAACAGAAACAGAAGAGCTTCGATGCACGGCGAGAAAGAACAGAAGAAGGGCGGTCATCGATAACGGCAGATAACATGACTCCGGCCCAGTCCTCCTGCGACTTAAGATGGACCGCTCCCACATCTTCGTCTGTATGACCGTGTGCCCCTCTTATTTTTTTTTAACTTTTATAAACGTCAACGGCTTAAGATACTGAAATCCCTTTACTCCGTAACGCATTATATTTCATATTTCAGAGGAAGTCACAGTTGAAAGTGTTTTAGCAGTAAGAGAAGTTTGTTTACGCTCCCTACAAAATTTAACAGGCTACAGGGATGATGCGTTACCCTATATTTAAACTGAACAAAATAATTAGAATTTGGTCCAAGCATTGCACAAATGCCCATCTGCCCGTTAGAAAACGGTTAAACACCCTCACAGAACAAGGAATATAAGGCAAATCAAGTGCAAAATAATTTTTTTTAAAATTACAATGCCATCTTCAGGGTTACTTCTTACAATCTTGTCACATAACTTCTTTTGTGTTCCCTATAAACTGACTGAAATTATCGGTTCAGTGAAATAATCGATTTTGCTGCCAGCAATTGGAAAGCGTTGGTGTGTTTTGATAAAGCTACGAGTAAACTTAACCACAACTTCTTTCTTATCAGCTCCTTCCTAAAAGTTACTTCTAATACGTACTGCAAAACTTGTACCAGGTTGTAGACCGAGTCCAATTTGGCAGTCGGACACATATATTTTTTTCATTTTATTATTTCCTAAACATGACAGTACATGGCCCTTTTACGGTTTAACTATATTATGCAGGGGTACACGTGCTGTCCAATTTGGGGTTACAATGGTAACACATGGGGGAAGACTAATTAATGCTATAAAGGCGGTACGTTGACTCAGCGGTGATCATGATAACAAGTAATTGTCACAAATTTATGAACCTTCCAATTAAAATGACGGCCACCTCAGTCACAGATTGTGTGCATAAACATGACCACTATATACAGGCATATGCTACACAGAATATAGGTGCCTCAGAATATAGGTTGACCTGTTCAAAAAGTATGGTGTACAGTTACATACTTTCTTTTCTGGCTGGAAGTGGGATTTCATTAAGAAAAGCGAACTACGACACTGCAATTCAAGACACTGTTTATCTATCTGGGTTGTTGTTGTTTACAGTTGTCTTTACATTTGGTGGTCGTTTAATTTGCAGCACTTCAAAATCCATATTGTGAAAGTTCGCTGTAGAAAAAAGTTCACATATGCACTATCACAAAGCAAACCACAATCTCCGCTTTGCTCTTTTGGAAAGGAATCTTTCGACGAATCTTGATTTTGTATGCTCCGAATCACATTTCGGTGTACGACCCACGATGAGATCGTCTCGATCTCCTGCAAGTGCAATAAGCTACTCCAGCTGCAATAAGAGCCACTGTGGCAGACACACCCAAAGCCAACAATGCAATATCCGCTTTAGTCAACCCTTTGCCGTGTTTACCTGAAAAAAAAAAATTGAGAAATTGGAAATAGATGCATAAGTTTGAGTGACTGGTATAGAGAGGCGTTGTACGGTGCTAAAAATAAATCAAATGATTCAATCTCTATAGCGCCAAATTCCAAAAGTCCAGTGATGCTTTACAGTACGGTTCGGTATGGTATATATACGTTATTGAACTAGCGTGAGGCCCGTATTGGGAAGATATTGGTCGAGTTCCGTTTTTTGGAAGTTTCGGCGAGGACCACAACCTTCAAAAAATAAAAAAATAAATAAAAAAATAACGAGACCAATATGTTCCCAATACGTACTGAACAAACTAGTTCAACAAAGCATTTATTATTATATGGCTCTTTGCAAATTTGCGAACAGCAGAGCGTATTAGTAAGCGCGAGCTACAAAGACGAAAGGAGGGAACGAACGATTTTCGTAATGTCATTTTCGCAGACGTTTTTGCCAAAACTATAGGCAAGAAAGTAAGAAAAAGGTTTCGACTTCATACAAAACTGACTGCTCTTAAATTTTTTGCAAAACACGATTTAGTGTAATCTTTTCGTGAGCGGCCCATCTTAGCGGTCCGTATAGGAAAACTCGGACCGCTCAGGGAACCAATCAGAAATCTCCTTCTTAGCGTGGACCAGTTCAGCCAGATAATAAACATTGTTTCTCGCCAAAAAAAAAAAAAAAAAAAAACTGCCTACGGAGGAAAGAAAAGCTCATGGCGACAGGTCTTTGGATTTAGAAATTTCGGCCTTCGCCAGCTTCTTATATTAACTTCGCCACGAATTCATTTCAATATATTTTTTTCTTTCAGTAAGAAATGTTATAAACGAATGCTCTATATGCTTTGAGGTGCGCTCTCGGCTATCACTTCCACATTGGTGTTTACGTGTTGGGGAGGCGATAGCCTTGCTTTTCAAGCTTACATGCATAGACGCACTCTAAGACTGAATCGATTTTTAAAGTCGATCAGATACTTGAAAGGGGACTATTATGTACGATTATAGTTACCTGTGATTGTAACCTTCACTGTGTAACTCGCAGTTCCTGCTGAATTTGAGGCATCGCATTTATAATTTCCACCGTCTTTTTTGGTGGCATCGTGGATTACAAAGTAAGTTTCATTGGTTCTACTTTGCAGTAGTTTGCCATCCTTTGTCCAGGTTACAAGTGGTATGGGAAAACCCTCGGCTTCACAAACCAAGAAGAGCGGGTTTCCTTCGAACACGGTGACTTCATCCTTGCTTCTTTTGGTTATTTTTGGAGGCGCTTTAACAAAGGAAAAATGTATGTTTCACTCTGTCAACAAGTACGTTTAGCCTAGTATATCTATTTTAGGCGTTTGCAGAAACAAAAAGGCCCCAGCCCAAAGTTCCAAATTTTTTTGCCAATATACGCAAGACTTGTTGGACACGCTGTCAGACGTTTGAAAAAGGCGTGTTAGCTGTTAATTTTAACCCTTTAAGCCCCAATAGTGACAAGCGTCTAGTTTCTCCTTAAACTATTACTACTTGATCAAACACACAGGTCAGGTGAATAAAGGAAATGATCACCAATGATCAATATCTTGATTTTTGATCCAATTCTCCCAACTGGTCACATAAGAAATATGGGGAGAACAGTGAGGAGAATGTGGATGCTAATATTGGGGCTTAAAGGGTTAAATGTGGATTAGACAAGAGCACTTTGCATACCGCGATCGATACACGATGAAAAACATGCAATGTTTATGACAATTCAGTGTGAATTCAGCCCGGTAACATTTCGCGGATGAAACATTGATAAGGGATGCACTTGATTGGCTTTTGTCGGAATTAAACAGGAAGTACAGAACGATAGCAATAAATCCCTAAAAATTGGGAATCTTGAATCCAGAGAAATAGAAAGTATGTCTTGATTTTTTTTTTAATGGGAAAGAGGCTATTTAATTGTTATCATGTTCAAGTCTCTCAAAAAAGAAAGAATACTTCGTCTATTTTGGAATGCAACATCTGAAACCTCATCATCCCTGCTGATATAACGAAATACTCAGCCAGTCTCACCTGTTGCGTCAACAACAAGAGTGAAGAAGTAAGTTCGTGGGGATGTGAAGTTTACCCGCTGGACGGTGCACCTGTAGTCGGTGCTGTCACTCACTCGCACGTTGTACAAGACCAGGGTGCCATTGCGAGTCAGGTTAACTCTTCCCGCATAAGGGCCTTTGTGGGTGACTTTCACGTTTCGCGTACTATTCATTCCGGCCATCCAAGACCATGTGGTTTCAGCTGTATTGCAAGTACTAGAGGTACAGTAAGACCAATACAGGGACTTGAATACACCGTCCAGTTGAATGACATCTGATAATATCGGACAGGAAATCATTATGTCTTTGCCAACAGGTACTTCACGCGAATCATGGGTTGAATTCTTCTTCAACGAGAGCCCATTGTCCTTGTCCGAATCTAAAATATAATAGCAAAAAAGACAACATCTTGAAAGGAAAATTCAAACCCCAATTGTGTTCTCCCAGTGTCTCGCGAGCTTTGTCGTACACAAAAAGAGAGAAAAATGCTTTGTTAATGCTTACACTTACTTCTCAAATAAACTGACTTACCTTGTACGTCTATAGTAACTGAAGCACCCAGCGGTTCTCTGAAGGGACCGAGGTCCATGCTGCAACCATAAGATCTTTCATCATATTCTTTAATATCTGTCAGCTCAACTGATATTTTCGAAAAATTATTGGTCTTGTTGGTGGAGAGGTATCCATGAACTCTTTGAATGTATTCTGGCCCTTCTATGTCCAGTTTTGGATTTATAACAATGTTATGTTCGTTTGTGACAGTCAAAAGCGTCAAATAAATGCCTCCTCTTTGCCAAATACCAACTGCGACACCCTCATACAGGGCTTTATCTTCTTCACGTACATGAAACTCGCAATGGAAAGTTGCAGTTTTACCTGGAGTTGCTGGTGGCGATGGCAGAGCTTTAATTATTGAATCCATTTCTGGAAAAGGTAAGGATTAAGTACTAGTTAAACAAGATCTGGAAAAAATCTCCCAAGCAGAGAAACACCTCTAAGGCCATATTGCTGACCAGTAAGTGCAAAACAGTTTTTTTTCGTGTGTGAACGTGAACGATTACCGGTAATTACACACAGGTACCACAAACGTTTGTTGACTTCAATTTATTTAAAAACTAAGGGTTACTGGATGTGGCCATTCGGTTTGGTCCTCAGATATTTCTATGTGAGAGACAGAAGTGTCGTGTAATGCAGTAAGGTTTTAGTCTGTGAGTGAAATCTTTAAGTCCTCCCGATGTACTCGAGAGAAGTTGATCAGGTCTTGTCCTGTGCCCTGCTCTGAGTCTTTTTAGTTCAAATCTTCAAAGTTATATTAAACAAAAAAACAAACAAACAAACAAACAAACAAATCTCGACCTTATTCATAGTCTCAAAGGGGGTTAGGACTCCAGGATTTTAGTGTACTAAAAAAACTGTAGGGATACAGAAAAATTGAGGTTATGGGGTTCCATAGCCATACTCTAGGGCTCAGTTTAGGCAAAAATATTTTTGTTCGGTTTCTAAGTAGAAATTAAGGATTTGGGCTCGGGCTCCACGGCAAAAATTTCGGGGCTCCAGGGGTACATGGATCCACCCTTTGAGACCCTGCTTATGGCAACAACATGTACGACTGAACGATAATATTAGAAATCTTGAACCAGTTGGATTGGGCACCCAAGTAGGTCAATCGCTTACCTTTCACCTCTAGTCTCACTGAATCAGATGGCGAATCCCTAAAGGGACCGAAGTGTAAAAGAAGCCCGTAATCCATTTGGTCTTGTAAGCTGACATCGGAAATTTGAAAAGCCGCCAGAGACTTTGACAAGTCCCCCTTCCACTGGACACGTCCATCAAGCTGCGGTGCCTCGACCTTCAGGTCTGGATTCGGAATAATTTCCTCCTTTCTTGTCACTGTAGTTATGTATGTAGCTAGATAGCCGTGTTTCCAAAGTCCAAATACCAGTCCTTTGAAGTCAGGTCGAGATGTTAAGTTTTTGCTTAAGGTCCATTGAAACGTGGCATCGAACCCTTGGAATACTCGAATCGGGTTTGAAGATAACCGGGAAATTCCATCACCCCAACCTAACAGCAAATGTTAAAAGAACACACGATTAAACGGCAAAGGTAACAAAGTCAAAAAGAAGAAACCAGAAGGAAGTTAAGGTGGGCAGTATAAGTTATGTCGTATCGTGCTAATTTAGACGAAGTCGTTCAGGAACAAGACATCATTTTAATACTACGCCAGACATTTAAGCACCAAAGCAATTACTCAACTACCGAACAAGTTTTATTTTTATTTTTTATTTTTATTTTATTTTATTTATTTATTTATACCGAACATTTTTTTAAAATTATATTTTTTGTTTTCTTTGTTGACGAGATCAAGGGAGGTTTACACACCCTAACAAAGAGAAACGTAGTACAACGATCTCTTCACTGCGACTTCGACTTCCTTTTCGGATTCGACTGGACAAACCATTCTTTTGTTTCAGGTTGTTGCATGTAACGAAACTATGCATTACTGACAGTACATTGAAATTTAAAAAGGGTGCTCTGTTGGCGGGGCTCTGCCTAGCGTGAATTTTTCTTTTCATACCTTCATACTTCTTAAAGTTAAAAATAATCTTTCAAAAATTATCTTAGCAGCGAACGGCGGGGAGGCTAAGAAGACAAAAGTGAAAGTGAGTTTTTTCTGAATGCTTGGTAACTCTGGCAACCACTAGACTGACCACAACACCTTCTACAAGTAGGTGATGCCTTCTTCATGTAGCTGAACGGTCTTGTAGTGTGAGCTAGTGTGCTACAAGTCAGAATTTCTCTGGATGGCGGTGAAACGTGCCGAAACCCAATCTCCAGTCATCCGTAACACGTTTACAACATCTGATGATAGCACTCTTTCGAGGTCGGATCACCAATCATTTAAGAAAACCTGATCGGGCAACCTCACAATTATTATTCGCATTTATTTTGCCATCTTAAAATACTGATTACTTCTCCAGCTGTAAAAAAAAATGTTATCCTACGTCACAAAACTAAAATCTATATAGTTATTTGAAAACTTCTGCGGTGCAATCATACAATCATACAATCATTACAATCATATAATGAAAGATTCTTGGAAAGCAGGAGCTCTTGTTAATAAAGGGAGTTGTTGCGTGGTGAAGTTACTGTGTATGTCAGCACATGATGTGTATGTTGAATAAAACCAGGCTAACCTTATTATTCTAGCTTATTGCTCCTTTTCCGTTTTTACTAGATGCTCCAGTTACGTTATATAATAAGTAACTGCTTGAGCTTTAACTGAATTCTTGGAAACTGTCATGGCGGATTAAAGGATACCGTTTTGACATAAGCAAATGCCTTTGTGTTACATAAACCAAGCTCACGTGATTTTCTTTTTCTTTTTAGCTCATTGCAAGTGGAAGAGTTAAGAAAAAGCTAATGTTGGGGTGGTAAAAAGTAACAGTATAATCCGGCTTAACGTGAATTCTTGGAAACGAACTAGAAAGAAGGAAGTGTCTGTATTGATGAAGAGAGAACAAGTTACTCAATGTATATAAATAGCTGTAAAGCAGTTTCTTTCGGCATGTAAGACCCTGTTATTGCAAGCTGCTGCAAAAACTATTGCTATACACTGACGGCTTAGTAATTTAACGCCAAGCGTAAACAAGTGGGTAGTTGGAGGTCATTCCTAAAGATAGCCTTACAATCATCAAGTAAATGACTACAGACAGGCAATTTTCACGAATTTGGTAATTTTAAGCCTCCCTACCGGTATCTGGCTTTTTGGATCATCTATTTTGGGAAAATTTTCGCAACTTATCGAATTAGAGATTTTATTGGATTGTAGTGGCTGATATGTAAGCATTTGCAGTATTTTAATTTCAACTTTTGTCGCAATCCAGACCTTGAGTTCCTGAGAATAATCAACCAGCACCTCAATGCTTCTTCCAACCACATATCAGGCTCTTCTTTAAAACTAAAGGAATGATATCCCGCCCACACGACTGAATCATAAATCGTTATAGTGGCCTCTGGCGGAGATTGTGTACTTTAGAGAAGGAGTCTTTAAAGACTAGACTATCGTCTAGAATGCTGCTAAACAAAGCACTAAAGCAAAACATGGCATGTAATGTAGCGCATATATATTCTAGTTAAAAGTCCGTGGAAATGAAATGAAGGTGAATAACAACATGAAGCAAAATGCTGAAGTTTAATAATCAACACACTTGACAATATGATTTGGTTGAGAGATTCGAAGCAATGTGTTTGTTCCAAATTTTTCAGACTTATGCAGAATATATAACTTACCTTGCCAGATGAATGATGTAAATAGTAAGGCTGTTATAGCAGAAATCTTATGTTCTTTCGAATTCATACCACCGTGACTGAGTAGTCTCGTTCGGAGACTGACAGCAACCCGACAAACAACAACCGACAGACAAAGCGAAAGACGAATACTGCGGAGAGCAAACATTCAACCCAGTCCACTTGGCCGATTTTCCCGGAAATGATCGAGCCAATAACTGCGTTTCAGCGACCAATCCATATTGTGGAATATTGATAAAGGTGTTGTTTTACAAAAAAAGCCATTTACAGTAACAAGGATTGCAGCCTTAAAATTACTGTTGCGTCATATTAACTGTGCTTTTATGCAAGCTCAGTAAAAAAAAAACGAATAATAATAATAATAATAATAATAATAATAATAATAATAATAATAATAATAATAATAATAATAAACCCTAGAAAAAAAAACCCGTCAATACCTATAACAAGGTATTAACATCTATTCTGCGTAACAGATCAAGTCAGGCGGTATTTTCGTACCCACCGGGTTCTATAATTTTTATACATATGTGTCTTCCAGCCAGCAATGATCCGTTTCAGTATTTTTTGTTCCACCACGATTTAAAAGTATTAAACGGCCTTTCGTTATTGGTCATACCATGTGACATATGACGCCACAACTTGGTCAATAACTGTTGTTGATTTTTGAAATGGTGGCTTAAGATTCTGATTAAAAGCATAAAACGGTCGTTAATCTGTAATTTGAAAGCTTCAGTATGAGTATAGAACTTCCTTGGCCTTTTTAAAACATTTTAAACCACTTCCTGTCAAAGTTAGAAATACCGTGATAACAACCAGTATACCCCCGGGAGTATAAGACTAGTAAACCAAACATTGGAATGGGGATAATTGCATCGTAGCTAGTGATCCAAAGACGCCTCTGACAGTATGGATGTAAATGTGAAATTTAGAGTAAATAAGACAGCTGATAAGAGAACATGTGCATATTGATGAACGCAAACTGGTCTGTTTTTCAAAAGGCCTAAAATTTCAAACAAAGAGAGAAGAAAACGAAACTTAAACATGAAATTGGCAAAAATGTACGTTTCATTTTGACATCAAAACCAAATTTGAAGAATTGCAGCCTGGAAACGTAAGACTAAATACAACAACTCATAAACATAAATGCAGTGGTGAAGCATAAGTGCGAATGAAATTAACACAACTAAGTGACATGAGATCACTTTAACGGCGACCAATCCTTATTTGCTATTCACCAACAACGATTGTAACAAAACAACTGTTGTAATCAAATTGCTTAGAAATCCGGCAACATTAATTAATAGCGGAGCCAGCGCGCTAGCGCGTCAGCGGAGCTCCATTGCTAAGGAAATTTGGTAATCTATCAAGCCAAAAAATTTTGGTAGTGACGTAGTAGTCACGTGACCGTCCGTCCGTACATCCGTACGTCCGTCCGTCCGCACCACAGGGATACCAATACACTTCCTACACTGGATAGAACCCTGTGCTGAATCCCGTGTGTTTTCGGCGCGAAATCGCATGTTGACCCGCGTTGTAGCAAAACAAGCAAAGACAACAAAAGTCAAAAACCAATTTGTTAGTGGAAAAAAAAAGTTCAAAAGAACACTCAGTTGTCTTTTTGGTGGAAGGGGAAAAGTTCAATCTAGGCGAAAGAAATTCGGCGATAAAGTTCAGGCAAAAAGTTCAAATTTGCCTCGTCGGTTCTGTTCAAACTCGGTCGGCACACCGCTTGAGTTCGCAGCTTTTCGCAGCGGTTTCGACGCCAAATATAGCAGAGCTAGTGCTTTTTGGTTTTTTCTGTCCATAACCATGGTTTTTACGGCGTTTCGAACACATTTTGCCAGGAAAAACACCAGCATTTTCGTGCTGACAGGCAGCTTGTCACGAAGAAAGGAATAAGTATAAAAATTAACTGCACAGATAATGTCAAACGCCCATGGCCCAGTGGACTAGTTACCGTCATCTCACGCCGACGAGCCGAGTTCGACACTCAGTGGGAGCAAGAATTTTTTTCCTTTTTTTTTTCTTTGTTTTTTTTTTTTTTTAATAAAACGACTTGGATGAGAGTATTTTCACAAATTAATAACTGCTAGCAAAAACAAAACAAAAAACAAAAGCAAAAAACAGACAAAACAAAAAGGGGGGCTCCGCTTTTAGGCTTGGCTAAATCTATATATTATAGCTGTAAATTCTGGGAGGCTTGATCAGTGCAATAAGTTAAAGCTTATTTGGGAAAATTGGTAATCTGGATAAGAAGTTTTAACTTCTTAAAAGAAAAATGTTTATATTGACTGAGACTTTGTTCTTGGAAGAGAAAAAAAAAACAAATTGGGAAACAAAGAAGTTTATTTCTTAGAAATTCGCGTTGTCAATAATTCTGTGGAACACTCTTAAATTTTTACTTGTGCCGGATCAGCTCAAGAAAGAGCAAGTTAAGTGACCAAATGACATGACAAGTAACAATTATAAAAACAGTGTAAAAAGACTGCAGATTATTCGTGATACAAATTACATAAGATACTGAGATTTTGTAAATGGGTAATATAATAAACTCTTAAAAACCAAAAAAATACAGAATTTTGTATTGTAAAAGTATGAATAAGGTAAGATAAATTCTAAAAAAATTGGCTAAATATAAGGGGAGCATAATTGCTAACATTAAATTCAACCTAACTTCTACTCGAGCCAGTTTAAACATCAAAGAATTAACGTCATTCACAACTGATGCACATAGGTATAGCATTCGTTTTCTTCGTATACTTCTGAAAAACTGAGATTTTTGCTCTTGTTTTTTTTTTCCAATAAGCAGCACGATGAAATATAGCCTTAACTAAACGTCTTTACTATTCTCAATCATTCATAAGGCACGAAAATATCTTTAGCATTCCCAGTTACTTGGCTAATTATAGAATCGCATGGCGCACTCCACGCCCCCTCAAGTTATTCCCTCGGGGTTTATTTTATCCTATTTAAGCGTTATCTCGTTGCAAACTCGTCCTCTCATTTCCACGCGGGCTCTTTGGGTGTTGCGTATTGTTTTTTCCCACCCGCCTCCCCTTCAGCGACGTCTACCAATCCTACATTTATACTCCCACTCTATGTCTTATGCAAAATTTTTCCTCCCATATCTCAAGTAGCATAAGTCATAGAGTGTCTTGTTGAATAAATGTGAATATATTACAATTTATCGTTCCAAAATGTTTCATAGCATGTCTTCAAATTTAGGACTTACTGATTACGTAATGAAGCAGTAAAAATAACAACAACCCCACACAAAATATATTTGTGTGGGATTGGTCTATCCCTAGGAATCTCGCACGTCAATAGTTAATATCCTCATTAAGGTATCAGGGTACCCCAAATGACAACACTGCGTTTTCACCGTTTGAGCGTCAGGCGTTTCACAAGGACCCTAACAAACTATATATTTTCTGAAAGCTTAATAATTGAAGATTACGAAAACGTATTAAGATAAAGAAAAAAGACAACTGTGTCGAAAATAGAGACTACGTTTTTAAAAAGTACATCGTTCACAAAATCGGTTCCGCTCCAGTCGAGAATGATCTGGAGAGAAAGACGAACATCGCGCCGACTTCTTCACACCTTTGTCTCAAAAACCGTGTCTCGGAATTTTTGTATCTGGCCTGGTTTATTTTCTGTACTCAGTTAAACTTTTAAGTTCGAAGAAACACCTCTCCTCTTTCTTTTACGGATCATAACTTTTGAATGAAAGCAAAAATTAAAATTCGGAGACACGGTTTTCGCCAAATTTGAGCTAAAATGGTTGAAAACTCGCTGAACGCGAACTTAAAATGTGCACCCAATTTCTTGAAAAATTAGTTTCGAGAAAAAAGCCAAAATATGACTTGGAAACTTTTTCCGGTCTGAGGAGATTAAAACACCTAGGTGTCAGGATAATTACCTGCGGTTGACAGAGGGGAGGCTCAACTTACCGCCTTACAACAATAGCACAAACATACCGACAAGAATGGTGTCAAATTCTGCGTGTTTTTATGTTGGAAAGCGACTTTCGTTGAGTACGAGTGCCGTTCAAAGGGTCTTCAAACGCAATAAACGGAAATTTTAAAGTCATAATATCACGTCGGCTGTAAAATGCCGAAGGCATCATCATTTGAGCTGGGTAAGACTACCCAAGCTGTCGGGACCTGAAAGACGAAAGGAAAGGCGAAAGGAAAACACATTCAAATCTGCGAAAAAGCCGCCACGTGTTCGGCTCAAGATCTAAGAGAGAACATCCAGTCAGAAATGCGAGCAATTGGGAAAAAAATAAACTTCTTTATTACTGGAGACAAATTCCGTACTTTCCTGGACATGCCGTCTTTTGCGCCAAGTTGATTCTTTGATACATCTGGCTTTGTAGAAATGTTATGGAATTTGAATGGATGGATTGGTTTTCGCTGTTCGCGTTACGAAAAGCGAGCTGGCAGTCGAAGCTTATCACACTGACAAGCGAGGAGTCAGGAAGCGCAAGTAATTCCTCAACGCTCGATCTTTTCTCTCTCTCTCTCTCTTTCACAGATATGATCGAAGCCACTTTTTGGACACACTCGAAATAAGCGGGAACTGCTACGCAATTGATCGCGTGTCAAAACATCGGGGCCCTGTTATGTCACATGCTATTTTCAGCGTTGTTGACAGATGACTGTCAACACATGATTAGAGAAAATTAATGCCACAAATCTTTTTTCGTCCATAACTTTGCGTAGAAACAATCTTTTTTTCTGAAACTTTTGTAAAAGAGAGGTTTGAATAATATCTATCTGAAAATGACAGAAGTGTATTTTTCGAAAACATGGTCAATTTTGGGGTACCTTGATACCTTAAGAGCAATTTTCCGCGGGCTTGTGTTTCCTAAGAGTAGAGTTTAGAACGTTAACTCATGCCAGAAATGAAATCATTATGAAAACATGCTTCGGCATCACTCTATAGGACCGAAATCAAGCCATAACGTTATTGTTAATGGGTTTTTTCAAGAGATAATAAGGGGACAGAGAGGGATACTGCCAGTCCAGGCTTTGGGATATGTCAAGTTCGGTAAAGTTATTTTTGGACGGCCATTTGGAACGGAAGTCCGTTTTCAGAACGTCTGCATAAAGGCAACCGCCATCTGTTGTTTGAAGAACCATTCAAAATTTTGCTTGTAATGGCGGACCAAGTGATGTTACGTTTTGTCGATGAAAACGACTTCGAAATACAAGGGAAATTGTATTTATGCGGACGTTTCGGGAAACAGACTTCCGTTCAAAAGCCAATCTATAAATAACTTTTGTGGAATTGACATATCCCAGCCAACGCCCTCAGAGTCCCTCTCTGTCCCCTTATTTTCTCTTGGTTTTTTTTGTTTGTTTGTTTTTTTTTTATCCCATTCACTGCCTGATTTCATATCGTGAGGGATCGGACTGGCATGTTTCCTCCTTTAAATCAACAAAATCAACTACCAAATCTTTGTTTAAATTTCAAAAGAATTAGTTTAGTTTTTTGTTTGCCTATTTGTTTGTTTGTTTTTTTAGAAATCCTTCCGTTGCCTACTGTGGTCATGAGTTTGCCAGTTAGGCACCAGTCCCTAGCGATAGGAAATCTTAAAATTCGCCCCTTTAAAAGTGTTCTAATTAATTCTAATGCGGTCAGTGAAAGACAAATGATAGTCTGTAACAAGGTTCTGAATTCCTAACAGCTGGCAGCTGTTGAGCTATTCGCCCTCAAGATCACTAACGTTGGCGTACAGGCTGTCATCGTACTGATTCATGTTGACATACGTCTGTAAATGGACAGCAGTTCATACGTTAACTGAGGTGTATAAACGCTTTGCATCAATTAATTCACACCCGCTAATCATGTATAAACGAGGGAGGCGCCGTGATGTAGTGGCTAGCGCATCGGATTGTTGGATTTCTTAATAGATTAAATAAAATGTTACTAAAAAGACCGCTTCAACAAGAATCTTAGTAAACTATTTAAAATGATAACAGTCGAAATACTCAGCGCATTCCGCTTATTATTTGGGAATAACTTTCATTAATCGGGAACGGATTGCATTATTGGAATCCAAATTCCACTTTCAAATTGAATATTGTAATGTTCCAACGGTAGCCTTGTTCCAAATGAGGAATGCTGATTGGCTTACTATTGACATCAGGCAAATGTTCACGTGCAAGTGGCAGACTGTTGGCGGCTTGTTGTGCCTGATGTGATTTGTGTTCGCTCAACAAAATATCAATCGCAAGTACTTTTTCACGTGATGAAGCAGTCTACTGTTATAAAACTGTGAAGAATATTTCTTAAACACAAGTGTGCTGTAAATGCACAAGAAATGTTCCTGAAAATTGAGAAAAATTCCCTGTCATGTCAAACCGACTGAAAGCAACAGCCGCCAACGGTTTCGTATTTCGCGTGTGAACTTTTGGCTTACGCAAGTAACAAGGCAATCAACATTCGTTACTTCGAATGAGTCTACCGTTGGAAGATTTCAATCTTCAATCTGAAAATGGAACTTTGATTCCAATGTTGCAATCCGTTCCCGATTAATGAAAATCATTCCTAAATAATGAGCGGAACGCTATAATAAAAGTAACATAGGTTTCTTAATCACGTCGAATTAAATTCTACGCTACCAATTTACCATTTTAAAGCTGTACAAGCCCTAACCTAAGCACGTAAATGTTTGTAAAGATTCTTATCGTTTTGCCTTTCATATAATTTCATTTCATTTCTTTCAAGTGAAAACATTTTTAACTATGGAATCCCAGAGAAAACAAATGTATAATTGTCGTGTTTACCCTGTGCTTTCTCTCTATTTCTCTCATGGTCTTCCTCAGTTTTTCAAACATGGGTCGATCGGTTGGTTTTTCTTCCCAACATTTCATCATAATCTGGTATCTAAGTCGCATAAATAAAATGGTTAGAAACATCAACAGAGAAAGCAGGCTAGTTTAGATTTGAATAGTGTTTTAATTTGCTCCTCGGTTCCTGTTTTCTTGTAATCTAATTGCAGTAAATTGTTATATTAGGTGATAAAATTAACCTAGTGAAAAGACTTTAGATCATCATCATATTTTATTTACACTCGAGATCTGGAGCTTGTTAGGCCCCTAGCTTAAGTAGCTAATGCGCCGAGTTTTGGAAAAATAACATTAAAAAAGCAGTGTGAACACTCCTAAGTTGGAGTGATCAACATTCTAGTGTCATAATGCAGTATTAAGAAAGATTTCCATCACCTGGTAAAGCAACTGTGTAACTAATTAATTCTGTACTATTTTCGTGCTTTGTTACTGGGTTTTGTTTTGCCAATAAAGCAATCATTAAAAAAAAAAAAAATAAATCACTTGGTAAGCTGTTTTTAATCGTTATAATATGATAACATTCCGCAGTGGACAAAGTAGAATGCAATCATTTAATGACACTTAAATTGTGTGCTAACTACATATCGCAAAACAGTAATACTCACAGCTTTTCATCAACGTGAGTTGGTCTTGGCATTCTGTACCCTCTTTCAAGTTTCTCGGCGATTCGTTGAGTATTTATATCCGGATATGGAGATCCACCTAGACGACATGACATATAAACTGTAATTATATATGCAATGTATGGATTTAGTCTACATAATTACGTATAATATTCGTTGCCTTGTTACCCTCCATTTAACTGTATCTCATTAAACAATAGGAATACGTAAATCAAGAGAACAGTAGCGATGAACGTCTGACTCAACTGACCGATAGTGACAATCTCGTAAAGAAGAATACCATAACTCCAGCTATACAAAAAGAAGAAAAAAAGCCAAGCTTAGTTGTAGCCAACAAAATTTTCATAGAGCTGATAGGGTCGCGAGCAGAAAGACGGCCAGTACGTCAGAGAATTGAAAGAATGTTGTTTGAAAATATAGTGATGCCAAGGCTTTAGTTGCTGGAGTTACTTTAACGAAATGTCACCTCCAATATTAGCAAATACTAATGCCTTTTGTTTCAGTGCAGGGATGACAAATGGTGTTGCGAGTGGACGATGAAGGGGCCCAATATAATATAACGTTAAAAGATTCGGAAAATGAAAAGCGCTTTCCTTTTTACGCATAGCGCTTAAATTACTCTTAGTTTCTTCCCCCCTCCCCCCCTACCAGCTTTTATCAAATCAACTTCAAGTAATATCTCTCCAGTGATTCAATAGAAACTCATCACTACATAGCTGTTTTTCAAAGGAATATTGTTGAGTACTTTGTGTCTTTGCCACTTGGGTTTGTTTTACTAGGCTCTTGATTGGAAAGAACAGAAAAACTGTGCACCGTTCTCAACCAAACAGAAGTATACCTAAAGCAAATTGTCACATGATTGCACTCGTTGTCTCGAACTTGTCTTAAGTTGTATGTATTTGCTTCGCATTGTTTCATAACGTATGTTTGCGCCTATTTTCAGAGGCCACAGAAATTATGTCGGTTATGGTAAGACGACATGCACCTAATTAATTACCCCTTTGCGGAAAAGTCAAACTTGCCTAGTTCCAAAGTAAAGCACTTACACGTCACTCTGTGTTGTGTATGTTCCAAACATCAAAGCTTCGTAAGCGGTCCACTTAACAGGTAATCGACCCTTTGGAAGAAAAGAAAAAAACATTCCAGCTTAAAACTCGCCTGGAAAAATATTTTGGCAGTTTTACAGAATTTGTAAGCCATTTTTAATCGAAAACTGTTTTGATCACGTGCAGCTTTGACCATGCATCCAACATTAACCACTATTTTGACTATTTATTGTTTATTGTTTTCGTTTTTTTTTTTCTGATTTTTAAGCCAAGCCTACAATTAAAGACAACTGAAAAATCGTTGTCGTACTTGAAAAAGAGCCCTACAAGTACTGTTACAGTATTATAGTATTACTATTCACTACTTTTTCTATGCAATGCTGCACTGTAAGAATTGCAATAGCTTTTGGGTGTGTGTGTGTGTGTGTGTGTTTGGAGAGGGGTGGGGTAGAAATTTCAGCACTGATTGACGAAAGGAAGATTGCTTTATAAAAGGGTGATGTTGTTCTATCCTACAGAACTACAGCGTTTTTTTACTGACCCTACTTTTCCTGGCGTAAATGTCTTCCTGATCTAAATTCCTCGCCATCCCAAAATCTGTCACCTTACACTTCTCTCCTTCATCAACAAGAACATTTCTCGCCGCCAAATCTCGATGAATTATCTACAAGAAACCCGTCTCAAGGCAAAAGCTTTCTGTATTATGCATTATTACTTTTCAGTGTAGCATTGTTTTCGGTCCTCCTAGGTTTTTTAAGTGAAGTGTATTTTATGCTTTTTTCAACTGGCATGTGATATTGCAAATCAACCATGACGGAAAGTTTAAGCAACAGTTTGACTAAATCATTGATACGTTTATCAAATGACACAAAGCAAATACTCCAACATTTATTCTTTTTTTAAGGTTTTAGATGTTAGTGATGCGGGAAATTCAAATTGGATTCCCAGTCAGCCGGATTTTCTGAAGCCAGTAATTTATAATGACCATGCAGCTAACTGAAAATTGAAAGGAAGATACTCATTTTACTGGCACAGTGCAATTGGCATTGATGTATATCCACACTGAGTCAAGCCCAAAAACGCTAACGCTTGTTAACGAGCTGTTAAGCAATATTTTTCTTAATTTGTTATGTTTTAAGCCAACCTTTTTCGAGGACAAGTAGCACATTCCATCAGCAACCTGCCAAGCGAACCTCATCAACTATTCCGCAGTCAGACTGGTCTGCCGCTTTACATCCGGGTCATTAAAGTATTTATCGTTCAGTCCTCGACTCTTTCTCAAGAATCCCAGCAGATCACCAAATGGTACAAACTCAATAAGGACCAGAAGGGGGTCTATGGCAAACAAAATAATTGTCTTTGTCGTAAAAAAGGTGGTTATTGTTAATCGTGATATACACTTTATTATTATAATTGTCTTTATTTAAAACGTTTTCACCTGCTCATTTTGACACTGGTTTCAATTTATTACAATTTCCGTGCTTATGATTAACGTGATTCCCACATCACTTAGAACTGACAAGAATGGGAATTATTTTTTCGGTTAAACCACGTTTAAAAAAAGTAAATAATTGTGAGATCTCATTGACATCACAAGTTACACCTACGGACAGTTTATTCACCAAAGCTTCGCTACCATTCCAAAGCAGTCTCGTCAGCTTCTTAACACCAAGAATTTTTGACCGCTTCCCTTCAGAGGGAAGAGGTGGTACTCTGTGTTCTACTTCAATATCTGAATCTAGGTCAGCCTTGTATGTCCACGTGAGGCAGCGTCTCGAATTGGCTCCCATAGAACACTGCAAGGGGTTGACGGAGGCAGTAAGAAGCAAGCCTAAGGCATCTCACTGGCTGACTGCTCTTTGACTAAGACTTTGGGGAGAACAGCTGCCGACATCAGAAAATATATGCGACCTTCTTTGAATATTTTTTGCATCCTCGCATTTTTTTGTGTCAGAGGCAGAGGACTTTTGCCTCTCAACGGGAAAGCTTTCATTATGTGTAATTTTCGTAGTTTGTGAGGTCAAATTTACGTTTTTTAAGGTCAGATAATCGTGAAAAGACATGAAGTATTCGTAAATGTGCTGCACTGTGCAATGTATTTATATTACCGCCCTCAGTGATGCATCCAATCAGTCTGATCACGTGAGGATGAGGTTTTAGCTCCTTCATCAACTCAAGTTCGGATAGCAAGTCCTTTCTGTCTGATTCCGAGGCATTCGCTGCAAAAGATAAATCAAACATTCACTTCTATCTATTCAACCTTTTTGTTCAATATTCAGCATCATACCTTTCAGCATTTTTGCCGCCACTGTGATGTATTCCTGAATAGCACGTATGTTCCAGACCACTGCCTTGGCAACTTCAGAAAATGCTCCCTTGCCGATGATTTTGACAATGTTGACTTGTTCTCGATTGATTTCCCAGCTTCGTGTAGAGGGATGAAGTGGCATGTAATCTCCACGTCCCGGTGCCGGTGTAGCATACTGTGGATCAACCCTGGGCCCTTCGTTTAAGGGCTGCGTGTTAGCATCCCCCTGGTTAGCTATGGAAAGCTAGTAGTAATGAGAAGAGGGAGTTTTAACAACTGAAACAACCGATGTTACAATACACCATACAATATTGCAGCTATTGGCAATCTAATTGGTTCCCTAGCTAAGGTCTTTCAGGTGATGAACCATCGCTAAAATATCTAGTAAAGTAAAAAAAAAAAACACAGGTTTTGGGGTGGTTAAAATTGCTTGTCTCCACTTCGTTCTTCTCAACGTCAGTTGCTAGATATTATGTGTTGGTACATGTATGATAGAATGTAAATATGCAGGTATTATATAAAAATTGCTTTGAGATACTCAGCACGATCAACCTTATAGTTATTCTGACTAACTTTTACTAATAATGTTTCTAATGTTACATGCTATAAACAAAGTAATTAGTGGGGATAGTGTTAAAAAACTGGTCCTTCGTTAAGTTTTAGACAATTTTGGGTTGAGGTCCTTCATGGCTATGAGTTCCTGCACAACTAGATTTCGTATAATAACTGTCGAACAGCGTTTTGCTGTCTTAGAATACGTCATTTCTCATTGTTGTCTTTGCGTATGCGCAACCGAAAATCCATCCTACGTATACGTATAGACAGCTAGTGAATGTCTAAGGAGCCATATTTGAGAGTTAAATTTTGGGTATACGAAATCCCTTACCATCGGTATGAGTCCTTCGCCGCTTGGGGATTCACGTTCTCTGAAAGAAAAAGAGCTACACGTTTAGGATTTGTGGATGGTCTCGAATCGGTTCAAATTTAAATAACAGCCTACACGATGTACAACGTCTCGTATTTTATAGATAATACGGGAAATTAATTTTTATGCTAAATAAAGTCTTCATTACATTTTATTTATATATACTTTCACACATTTATTTATTTAATTCCTTTGTTTGTTTGTTTGTTTGTTTGTTTGTTTCAAGTATCAGGTCAATAGTAGGTTGGATCCCTGAATAAAACTATTTGGACAGCTAATATTATGTTAAGAAAATAACCCGAAAAAATCTTAAAATAGATGTAATGAAATGAACAGTGCTACTTACCTTCTTAACTTTGAGCCCTCTGAAATTTGAAGGACATTTTAACTGAGTTAGAAATAATAGATGTAATCAGTGTTCAACCGGGTAATGACACTTGAAGTTTTGAACTATGTTTCAATTTTATTTTTGAGCTTTTTTCGGCATTATTTAATCCTAAAACTTATTAACCGCAGTGCCAGCGAGCGTTTCGAACTTTCTTGTGCTCGTTACACATTTTTTGGCAGCTTGTCTTACTTTGTTGCGTTGTTGTTGCTTTTGCTGCAGTTTTTTTCTTGCTGTTTTTTAGTTTTTGCTGTTGTTGTTGCTCTACACGTTGCACTTACGGTAACATTCATTAAATTGACCTGGTAAAGTACATCCTGACGACAATACACTATACGCGAAATTTGAAAATTTTGACTCGACAATTTTGTAATGCTTCAAATGATTAATAAATACCATGAACTCAGCAACTAATCACTTACAACTATATTGGTTCAATGGTTCAAGTAAGGCCTTAAGCTACTGTGCCAGCTAATTATTTATTTATCTATCTATTTATTTTGTACCAACTAATTGTTTATTGTTCATCTAATTATTTGTGTCACCTACGATACAACTTAATGAATTATTTTGTACTGCGGAATATTTTCTTAGTCCCTTTTGATGCCGTGGATCGGCGAAAGTTCGGAATAATCGGACTAATAGATCAAGCACAGTAGTGTAACGAGTGCGCTTGCATGACTTACTTAGCTTTCCCGCGGCTTTCGGTCACGTGTCTCGTCCATGCAGGGCAGCCAATTGTTGTTTTGTAGTTCTTGCTCTTTGGCAATTACATATTGATGTTTTGGTACCTGGCGGTTTGTTCACTTATCATTGCCAGTAGCTTAAGGCCTCACTTGAACCACTGAACCGTTATACAAAGATACTACTGAAGGACAATAGAAAACGCTTGCAACTATACTTGTAGCTTTAATTGCGGCAAGGAATGTGAAAGGCATGCTATTTGGTCCGTGCTCTGGCCGAATTTGTTTAAGTGAAACTTACCCAAACGACGCTGCATTCTCCACAATACAACACTCAGGGTAAGAACAACTATGAACATCACAACGATGACACTGATGTAAACAGCATGGAGGAGTTTGTCTTTGTCAAACACAGAACCTGAAATGTAATCATTGAAATAAATTTTAAAAGTATTGTTAAATAAAACCGTTGTCAGGAAAAATTTCAATATGGGGTAAATGGTTACGAGAAGCCGGTGGGCCTTGTGAAAAAATATACCTTCCTTAAAAACTGAATGGTCAGTTCATTGGCCAAACTGCAAGATCAGATTCAAGCAATGCCCTCGTGTTTTCGTTCTTGAGTAGAATAATTCTTCCGCTCTTATACTGCCTCTGCACATCAAGGGGTAATATACAAAGAACTTTCATGGTTTTGCAAATGCTAAACATAATAAATATACTACAGTATTAATAATTGGTATAACGACGTACAAGGTAACGTTTGATGGATAAAACTGGGAATCAATTTCAAGGAAGAAAAAAACTGAAATATTTTAAATATTTTTTATGCAACGCATCATTCTTACCTGCTTGACTCTTTGGTGCGTGAGTGGAAACTGAGAAAACAAAAACAATGGTGTTAATACTATTTTTACGTATCAGCTTATGAAGGTGATGTCCTATGCTTGAAAGGGCGCTAATGATAGCTTTCATAAGCCGGTAAATTACGATAGTCCAGGTGAGTGAAGTCTCAAGAAGGACTGTTTAAGGTGACATTGACTGACGTTTCGACAACATGAGCGGAAGTCATTATCAGAGTCAATTGTGAATCGTTAGTAGATTTTATAAGTCTCTGGTCGTTGTCCTGATTGGTCGACGAACTCGCGATGTTATTGGACGTCTGTCAGTTAAGCCGTGATGTTATTGGCTGCGAAGACTGTAAAACCTGATTGGTGCGTTTCGATCCGTCTTTTGATAATTAGTCAAATGTCCGTTGGTCTATTGTTAGTAAAATTAGTCGGTTTTTCTACTGTTTGTCTGTCTTGTTGTTGTCGTCAATAAGTCATTTGTAAGGTGCAGTTAGTTTTTGGAAATGGTTCAGTGGTGTTTTTTCTAAGTTAGTAAACCAGTTTTCTAGAGTGATTCGTTGAAAGTATAGTTCGTACTGTAGGTAACGCATTTGGCAGAAAGATAGGGGGATGCCATCAAGAACTCAACATCTCACTAAAGGTCGCCTAGCTGCTGTGAACTGAAGTCATCAACCAACAAGCTAAAGATTCTAAATTAACGTGAATATATGAAAATCATATATTTGAACTGCGGAGGAAAGAAGTTCAGGCTTGTACGGGAATCAAAGCCATGACCTTGCGATTACCGGTGAAGTGCTCTACCAACTGAGCTAATTAACAAGCCAACTGGGAGCTGGAATTTCTTCAGGTTTCCTTTTCCACAACCGCTTAAATTGCGAAGATAACTGCGATGATCTTTTACATTTTTCGAGCTCCTAAGTGTTTCGTGGGTAAACAAATTACATTTACATTTACATACTTTTCCTTTCTCTCGCAGTTCAAATATATGATTTTCATATATTCACATTCATTTAATCATCATTCACGGGTGTATTACGAACTAGCAAAAAACTGGGGGTCAATTTCAAGGAAGAAAAAAAGCTTTATTTCATACATACTGAGATTTACAGCTAGAATAGATCTGTTGAAAACCCGGTTCGGAAATCCTCGCAGCCAATGACAACAGCGAAACGACTTTCTCACACGTGGGAAACCCGTTTCGTCCAGTCAGAAAGCGGCTGTCAAAAGGCATCAACATTTTCAATGAACGTGGTAGCTTTGTCGATGGTGCTAGCTTTTCTACGGCTTGAAATTTCTCGCTCGCCGGGATTTCGGCTTTTTCGCAGTACATTTCTAGACGAGTTTAAAACATTCTGATAAACAACTACTGATGGCTGAATGTTCTGGCAGTAGATTCAAACCTTTGGATAAACCCATCGAAGAATATATTACCGATCAAGAAAACAAAAACACTCGAGCGAAAACGCAGCAGGATGTGAAGCTACTTGCTGCATTTCTGCTGGAGAAAAACGAACAAAGAATTGAAGAAATTCAACCAGAAGAGCTCAACCGCTGCGTTAGTGAATTCATTCTTAGTGTGAAAAGAAAAGATGGCCAAGACTATGGACCATCAAGCCTTCGGGGGTTGTTTTCAAGTTTCAACCGGTATTTAAAAGAAGGCAAATACTCAGCGAGTGTTATCGAAGACATTGTGTTTGATCAAGCAAGAAAATGTCTGGAAGCTCGCAGCAAACAACGGAAAAAAGAAGGAAAAGGGAACAAACCCAACGCAGCTGAAGCTTTGACTGATGTGGAGGAAAACATTCTTTACGAAAAAAATTTACTCGGAATCTCAAATGCCGAAGCTTTGCTAAACACAGTGTGGCTTTTCAATTCGGTGCATTTTGGCTTGATTGGCTGTGAAGAACATGGGCAGATGACGTGGGGCGACGTGCAACTTCACATGGAAGCTGACGGAACTGAATACTTAGAGTATTCTGAAAGTCAAACGAAAACTAGAACGGGAGCTGAACCTCGTAATGTCAGTGCTGTTAAACCGAAGGCTTTCGCAGCGCCAAACGGTCCACCTGAAAGAGATCCAGTTGACGTTTACAAGATTTATTCCGAAAAGCGACCTGACGCGATGAATAAACCTGATGCGCCATACTATCTCGGAAAAATTACACAAAAAGTCCTTCGTTGAATAAACTGTGGTTTAAATCAAGTGCAATGGGTCAGAACAAATTGAACAGTTTGATGAAAACCATTGCGAAAAAGGAGGCCTTTCAAGTAAACGACTGACAAATCACAGCGCTCGAAAACGTATGATACAAAAACTAAACGACAGCGACATTCCTCCTAGTCACATAATGCAGTTCTCAGGCCACAGAAATGTCCAAAGCATTGACAAATATAGCCACATATCTCAGCAACCGCAAAAAAACATGTCAAGAATACTGAGTGCGACCTTGACTGAACCTGCTGCAAAACTTCATCGAGCATTGGCTACAGCTAGAGAGTGAAGCTGAAACTCTGTTTTGTAGTTTTCAGTCATCAAGCAGTCCTAAAATGCCTGGAGTAAGTGTATTTAGCGAAGCAGTTTTTCATGGAGGACACTTAAACATTTCCATAAACCCAGCAAATCAGTCACCTGATGCATACTCAGCAACAAGAAAACACACTTTCAAGCGTGTTAAACGTATTTTAGATTCTTCGGATGAAGATAGCCCTCCCTTGCGATAGAAGTTCTTAGCGTGGTTACATACCCTCAATTGTTATACGTATACTTTATTTTTGTACTTGTTGTGTGAAAATTCTTGATATTCGATTTCTAAACCGATTAGAACGACTTTAAGACGCGAGAATTATCTTATGAATTGTCTTTTCCCAACCATTTTGCTGTAGTTGTTTTCATTTTTAAAATAACGTGATAATTTCGTGTACTTCCATTTTGTGTACTTTCATTATAACAATAAAACACTTGAGAGCTATGTGTACATGTTTACCAAACCTGCTCAGCGCGGAAAAATCTCAGTATGTATAAAATAAAGAAATTACAGCATGGAAAGTGCTTTGTACGGTGTTTACGCACTCGTTGTTTTGTATCAGAAATCTCACTCGTTCGCTGCGCTCACTCGTTCGATTTCTGATACGTCAACAACTCGTGCGTAAACACCGTACGCGCGCACTTTCCATAAAGTAATCTATATGAAATATGTTTTATGTAACGCATCATTCCTACCTGCTTGACTCTTCGGTATGTGAGTGGAAACTGAGAAAACAAAAACAATGGTCTTAATACTATTTTACATATCAGCTTATAAATGTGATGTCCTAAGCTTGAAAGGGCGCTAATGATAGCTTTCATAAGTCGGTAAATTACGATCGTCCTGGTGAGTGTAGTCCTGAGAAGGACTGTTTGTGGTGACATTGACTGACGTTTCGACAACCTGAGCGGAAGTCATCATCAGAGTCAAGTGAATTGTGAATCGTCAGTAGATGTTGTAAGTCTCTGGTCGTTGTCCTGATTGGTCGACGAACTCGCAGTTATTGGACGTCTGTCATTTAAGCCGTGATGTTATTGCTGCGAAGACTGTAAAACCTGATTGGTGCGTTTCGATCCGTCTTTTGATTAAAGGTCAAATGTCCGTTGGTCTATTGCTTGTAAAATTAGTCGGTTTGTCTATTGTTTGTCTGTCTTGTTGTTGTCGTCAATAAGTCGTTTGTAAGGTACAGGTAGTTGCTGGCAACGGTTCAGTGGTGTTTGTTCTAAGTTAGTAAACCAGCTTACCAGAGTGATTCCTTGCAAGTAGTTCGTACTGTAGGTAACGCATTTAGCAGAGAGAATTGGGATGTCATCAAGAACTCAGAACATCTCACTGAAGGTCGCCTAGCTGCCTAGCGGACCAGTCGCGTGGATTGAGTCTTCTAGAACTTTTCCATTTGTTTCACCATTTAAATGGTGTATTTTGATCCGTATAATGTCAATCGGTCGCGCCACCATTTTTCGAATTTCTCCAAATAGGTGTGGTAGAGGCATTGCATTAACGTAGCCATGCCCCCACGGTCAAAATATAAGCCCTCTCCCCTTCCCACCCCCATCTATCATTAACATACCAATCATATCGTCCAGTGACCTTGAAAAACCTACTACGGCGAAATTCCTTTCTTTGTGCATTGCTGAAAGACGAAGCCCCGCAGGCCCATCTTAGTTATAAATTTGTGCACTGCTCGAGTTGCTTCAGTTTTCAGCCGGGCGTTACTCGAAAGCCCCGAAAACTATTCGGCTCCGAAAAGCCATTTTTACAGGCCCCTCTTAATTATAAATTTGTGCACTGCTTGAGTTGCTTCAGTTTTCAGGCGTTCGTTTCTCGAAAGCCCCGAAAACGTTTCGGCTCCGAAAAGCCATTTGTATAGACATGAACCACTTAATATTCTTCAAGGTTATCATTTCCACATGCGTTTAAGACCAGAAAACTTGAACCTATAACAAAGATTCATGCTTAGAAGCTTCTTTGTTTACAAGATGCGATGTGAACTATCGTGCCCAAAATCGGCGCGAAACGTTTGAGGGCTTTTGAGAAACGCCCACCAGGACATCCTAGTACACATCTAATAAGTTAATTCTTCAAATTCAATGTATTTCCTACCTCCTCTTTCAGTTGGACAAATGGTTACCTCTGCAAAAAAGAAAAAAGAGACACCAGTCCTTGCATCACGCGTAATTAAAATAGTATAGAATTTAAGTATACAATTAAAATAATTATGATTTAAGGTGTGTTTGTTCTGCAAACGTTTTCAAATTATGTGCTTGTATCTTGCAAAAACCATTGAAAAACTTATTATGGTTTGCTCCCCTTGAGAAAATTCACTTGAAATCTTGGTGTTCCAGGAGCATTTTGTGTGAGGGAGATGTTGTCTTGGTTTGGATGATATTTTAATTGTTGCCCACAGAGATCTTTACATTACTTGTCTTTCCGTGACTTGCATATGAAGCAGTCCACAGAATATCGCAGCGTTCCATTGATATCATCAGGTGATTGAGACCAATTGATGACAACATATTGCCTTGGCAACAATTCTGTCTGGGGTATTGCTTCGGCTATAACGCACAAACCGATAACTTGTTTTGGTGGAGTTGTTTCATGAACGTGTCACAGGATATGTTATTTACGAAAAGGATTCCCGGACTGGAAACTCTGCGCATTGGAAAATGGCAGCAGTAGTATAACGGCTATAAGTAGGGTTTCCCTTTCCATGAAACTCTAGTTATTAATACCATCGCAAGCCGCCATACTAGCATACAGGTATGTACACTTCACCCGAAAGTAAATTGGCCGCTGTTTGTGAGCAGGAACTCATGTGAAATATCTTGGGGTAAAAATGACATTGTATGCAAAGGAAATTTGCCAGAAAAGAAGAAAGAAAGTGCGAAAGTATGCGTAAATTGACATACCGCCCGCACTTATAAAATCTGTCCTTTTATTCTTCCCGTTGCCAAATAAAGAAGTGTATACCTTTTCAATTCTGCTTCGCCCAGTTGTTAAGGGATGCTCAGTGGAGTTGGTGTTTACACTCCAGTATGTTCAGGGAGCATGTGTAGCCTGTCAGGTGAATTCGCGTGCGGTAATGCTTACGCAGCGAGGGAAATATATCTGTAATTTTGGTTTTCGGTCTGTTGGGGAACAACTGAAAGTGTACAACAATTCCGTTTCAGTCTTCCGTGTTTCTTAACGCAACAACTAAAAATGTATAACAATTCCGAGAGTATTATGGTGATGGAAACCAGAAAAAAATGTTACCGAAAAAATTGTACAAACATGGGAGTACCTGCACCACAACTGAGTTAAGCCAACCAGCATTCAAACAAGCCTTACCTTCAGTGCCACATACAGGTAAGCGAATTACAAAAATGTGCTTGGATGACATATTAAGCGACAACTAGTAGTATTGTAGTCTGATTTTGGTAACGGAAGATATATTTATGAAGTATCGGCCACGCTCTACCACGCTCAACCAACACAACACTGAAAATAATATCACTAATTTCTAACACTGCGCTGGATTTTGTAGACCGTCGGCATATTCCCTTCATTCTATAAAATTCCTGCCATTGTTTGAGGATGTTTTTTTTCTGCTTAGAATACGGAAACTTCACTCGTAGAAACAGATTTCTGTCTGTCACGCGCCCACGCTCTACCATCACTGTCGGTGGGACAAAAGATGCGTCACGTGACATTAACCCGGGCGGCATATCAGTTTCCTATTGGAGGTCCTTAAGGGGTAAAATGGGAGCTGGAATTTGCCAATTTTAGGACTGGGAAAATGGGGTTCGAGGCACTGGGGCTGGGATTTGGTGACTGGGAATGGGAAAAAAAGTAGCGAATAATGGGAATGGGTAAGATGCCCTGTAGAGTCTACAGACCATTTGAAACGCTTGATAAAGACGTTCGCGCGAAAGTCGTCCACAACACAGATTTTTTTCAGACTTTTGCTACAGTCAGATAATGAGATACCTATATCAGAAATGCCAAAAAAACGAGGGGTCGCCGACTTTGTTTTCGATATAAAGCGCGTGGAAAACTACTCCAGTTTTGTTAATGGGCCCTTGTAACTCGACATGGCCTAAGAGGTTGATAGTTGAAAAATATTTAAAATAAGAAAAGATGGAATAGTCAACATGTCGCGAGCGTGGGACAAAGAAAAAATCTGAGTCCCCGAAGGGAATCGAACCCATGATTTCCGTACACCGGTCGGACGCTCTAACCACTGAGCTACTGGGAGACTCGTGGCAAGCATTGGTCATATTTACTGAGTTCGTGGTGACACGCGTCCTGCATACTGCTAGGATCAGCAATGTCGAAGTGCCCTATAGGTGTTAACAATTAACGCGAACGTCTTTAACAGACGTCAAACCAATGCAGCCTTTGTTGTGACCTGATTTTAGCGCTGATTTTAAACTGCATTTACTGAAATCAGCCACTATCTCAGTTTAATTTCATTTAAGTGGGTCTGTAAAGTAAATAATTCAAACCATTGTCATCCTTTCAGTTAAAATCAACCTTTAAGATGGGCTTTTGCTAACACAGTGCAGCTAAAATAATAGCGGAATTTGATGTTGCGTGATCAGAAAAGTTGAAAAAAATCAAACTTCCACAATACAGATTTTCTTCAATTTTTCACATAACGTAGATAACCGGTGAAGAAAGAGATCTATGAAAAGAAATTCTGGGGTCACGGAACATTTTAGAGTTCCTTCCGTCCATAGATATTAAAATGCCCACTAGCGCTATATATCTCTACATTTCTTCAACAGCGCGGGCGCTCAATGCATGATGACTGGCATGACATGGCGACGTGAATTGCGTGCGCAGTAAGGATGCGCACAAACAATTAACGCGAACGTCCTTACCAGACGTCAAACCAATGCAGCCTTTGTTGTGACCTGATTTTAGCGCCGATTTTAAACTGCATTTACTGAAATCAGCCACTCGGTTGCACAACGGTAGACGTCCCCACTATGAGGATGCGCCTAACATGTCAAACCATGTGCTCGATTGAAGCTTGATGGTGGATACAAAAGTGCGTGCTATTCAGACTGCAATTGTTGAAATCAAATACATTTCGTTTAACAATGTTGCTATATTTGGTTAAGGTATCATGGTACCCCAAAATTGACCATGTTTTCGAAAAATACACTTCTGTCATTTTCAGATAGATATTATTCAAACCTAAAATATTATACAAAAAATTTTCAGATAAAAAGATTGTTTCTACGCAAAGTTAGGGATGAAAAAAGATTTGTGGCATTAATTTTCTCTAATCATGTGTTGACAGTCATCTGTCAACAACGCTGAAAATAGCATGTGACATAACAGGGCCCCGATGTTTTGACACGCGATTGATTGCGTAGCAGTTCCCGCTTATTTCGAGTGTGTCTACAAAGTGGCTTCGATCATGTCTGTAAAAGAGAGAGAGAGAGAAAAGATCGAGCGTTGAGGAATTACTTGCGCTTCCTGACTCCTCACTTGTCAGTGTGATAAGCTTCGACTGCCAGCTCGCTTTTCGTAACGCGAACGGCGAAAAACAATCCATCCATTCAAATTCCATAACATTTCTACAAAGCCAGATGTATCAAAGAATCAACTTGGCGCAAAAGACGGCATGTCCAGGAAAGTACGGAATTTGTCTCCAGTAATAAAGAAGTTTATTTTTTTCGCAATTGCTCGCATTTCTGACAGGATGTTCTCTCTTAGATCTTGAGCCGAACACGTGGCGGCTTCTTTGCAGATTTCAATGTGCTTTCCTTTCGCCTTTCCTTTCGTCTTTCAGGTCCCGGCAGCTTGGGTAGTCTTACTCAGCTCAAATGATGATGCCTTCGGCATTTTACAGCCGACGTGATATTATGACTTTAAAATTTCCGTTTATTGCGTTTGAAGACCCTTTGAACGGCACTCGTACTCAACGAAAGCAACATAAAAACACGCAGAATTTGACACCATTCTAGTCGGCATGTTTGTGCTATTGTTGTAAGGCGGTAAGTTGAGCCTCCCCTCTGTCAACCGCAGGTAATTATCTTGACACCTAGGTGTTTTAATCTCCTCAGACCGGAAAAAGTTTCCAAATCATATTTTGGCTTTTTTCTCCAAACTAATTTTTCAAGAAATTGGGTGCACATTTTAAGTTCGTGTTCAGCGAGTTTTCAACCATTTTAGCTCAAATTTGGCGACAATGTTGCCACATAATTTGACACCAAAACCGTGTCTCCGAATTTTAGTTTTTGCTTTAATTCAAAAGTTATGAGCCGTAAAAGAAGGAGGAGAGGTGTTTCTTTGAACTTCAAAGTTTAACTGAGTGCAGAAAATAAACCAGGCCAGATACAAAAATTCCGAGACACGGTTTTTGAGACAAAGGTGTGAAGAATTCGGCGCGATGTTCGTCTTTCTCTCCAGATCATTCTCGACTGGAGCGGAACCGATTTTGTGAAAGACGTACTTTTTAAAAACGTAGTCTCTATTTTCGACACAGTCGTCTTCTTTCTTTATCTAAATACGTTTTCGTAATCTTCAATTATTAAGCTTTCAGAAAACATATAGTTTGTTAGGGTCCTTGTGAAACACCTGACGCTCAAACGGTGAAAACGCAATGTTGTCATTTGGGGTACCCTGATACCTTAACTGGTTTTATTGTGACCACTTTCAAGATGCATTGGGATCTGTGGCACTGGGAATGGGATTTGTGGTAAAAATCAAACTGGGAACTGGGTCCTCCTTCAGGACCCTCTTCAAAACGCAATTTATTTTCCGAAATTATTCAGTTTAGCTGCTCACCTTTGGGTACTCTCAGACATTGTCTAAGCTTTCTTTGGATACCACATACACGCTGCTCTACTTGATGAATTCGCCCTAAGCGTTAACCGAAGTAAGCACAAAATCAGACAATTGCGCGCAAAAATGCCTGAGACATTGTTACGCGCAAGTGCAAAATTTGGCTTCCGACACCCAGTTTCTCCCCTACCCCCCCCCTCCCTGCTTCATCCTCCCCCCTTTCAATGTTGGTTTGCTGCAGGGACCATGTCCAAAACATTGCCGACAACAATGAAAGGGACAGAGGGGGTATTTGGGGGAATTAGCGGCTTTCCTGTAGAATGAGGCAATATTGACTGGTTTCTGGCGAGAGTGTCTCAATTATTCTGCAGGTAATTGTAGGAAATGAAAATTTATATGAGCTTTCTCTTCCAAACTCTCAAGTTAACTATTCCCATCACTATTCAAAAAATGGGGGTCCAAATCCCATTTGAAAGTGATGGAGGCATTTGAAGTACCTTTAAGGGAAACATAAGCAGTTTACTTACATGTAAGCAGTGACACATGAAGTGTTAAGACACAACATTTTAGTTAGTGTATGTAGAGCGTATCTTTCGAGGTATCATAAGGATGTCATTAAAGATATGTTTATTGTTCATCGTGGTGTAGGATAGGCAGGATGAACGTTTATTCATTTGTTTCACGATTAAATCGCTTTGAGTTGTTGAACGCGACGTTTCGACTGCAGTACTGCTAGTCTTCATCAGGCGATTAGATCGATTGTTTACGTGTCGCTATTTGTAGCATGTTGGTTGGCTGCTATTGGTGCATTTCGATCCTCATTATTATTCCGACTATTAGATGTTGTTCCCTCCAGGTCCGCTTTGTGGTTGATCGGCTGTTGTGCTTTCTGATCCGGTAGGTATCCAAGCTTCAGGAATTTCGATTCCACTATCTCATGGTATCTTTTGACGTAGAATCGTTATTTACAAACGTGCCGATCGAGGGTGCCGTATTTGGAAAGAAGTTAAGTTTATTGATCGTGATCCTCACTGGTACACACGTAGGGTCAAAGAGGCTATCCATATAACACTTCATTCTAATAACATCAATGGAGATAATGGAATCGAAATTTCTGAAGCTTGGATACCTACGATCAGAAAGCACAACAGCCGATCAACCACAACAACAAAGTATATATTGTGGGTGGCAGCCAATAAACTCAACCTTGTCCCAGAGTGGATAGTGTCCAGTCTCATTAGCATATTATGAGATAGCGAACAACATCTATTATTAAAAACTGGACTAGGTATATTGGATTTCTAGCATTTTGATTGGCTCAACGGAGCTAGGCTATCAGCTCATATACCTGCTGCGACCAAATGTGGTCAATGAACACTCAACAACAAAGTGAGCTGAAAGTTTTTTCCTCGCGAGCAACCCGGCGAGAAAAATGGACGAGAAAAATCACTTGCCAGCAAATTTAAATTAAGCAGAAATTCCAACAACGTCACCAACAAGCATCACCAACAGCGTCGTCTAACACAAGTCAAAATTGTTTTGAAGAAACTGTGCAGAAATAGAAATTTAAGCATTAAGCGTTGTGTTTACAATTAATTTCTTTCATCGATCGTCACGTCGATCATCAGAAAGGATTTCCACTTCAAAATATCAAGACAAGACATAAAATAAAACACAATGAAATGGGGCTGGAGCATTTAATAAAAACTATCACACATTCATGGCGAGTCGGTGCGAAAATCATGAAGCAGTCTAAACAAGTGCTAAAAAAAAATACAGCTGCAAACTACCAAGAAGGAAAGAAGGGCGAGATTGTTTTTCGGCTTTAACATGCAAAATCAGGACACTGGTTTACCTGCACTTGTTGTAGCTCTGTGTTCCAACAGGTCCAAATGCTCAGATAGAAATTGGATGCCATGTAAACGGAGTTGAATCGCTTTTCCAGTTGTTTGAATGTTGTTTTTACCATTCCGTCCGCAACCTCTAAACCGAGAACAACTGCATTTTGCGCATTGCGTTTAACAAACTATGATGGTGAATTCTAATGTTCCTTGCTACAGTAATCTTGCTTCTGAGCTGCATAGAAAATACCTCTTCAAGTTCAACTGTTCAAATTTGTTCTGTCTTCAGTTCGATCAAACACGCACATGATGGCTCCGTTGTGCGAACAGATTACAAACTTGTTCAGTTTCAACTCCAGCAGCTATATGGTGAAATTGTACAGCTTCAATCCGCTTTGAACGATGATTACAACAATGTTCAGGAAAAATCAAACATTTCAGAGCCAATAATTAGAAGATTTTTTTCCAAAACGTGTGCTACTTTGTTCACTTTCGAGCAGTTTTCATTGATTCATTCAGCATGCAATGAAACGCTGCAACACTTCGCAAGGTTTTGGCGCCTTTTTCGTTCAGTCATGTGATCGATTCTTGTTCCGCTTAAATTCCTTTTCTCATTTTTCCCGTTCTTTCTGATTTTTTTTTTAATAGTGGTTAAGTTTTTAATAAAACAATTATTCTACTCGTGCTTGCTGGATATCAAATGATTATAACCAACTCGGCGCTACGCGCCTCGTTGGTTATCTATCATTCGATATCCAGCGCGCCCTCGTAGAATAATTGTTAAATAGTCGTAATAATAATGAGGATCGAAATGCACCAATAGCAGCCAACCAACATGCTACAAATAGCGACACGTAAACAATCGACCTCATCGCCTGATGAAGACTAGCAGTATTGCAGTCGAAACGTCGCGATCAACAACTCAAAGCGATTCCATCGTGAGACAAACGAATAAACGTTCATCTTGCATATAACATGCATAGTTTAGACATTAATTTTGCCTAATGGACACCCTGGTTAACTTTAGACTGCAGCTTATAGCCATGAACAGGAGGGCATTTTGCGTGAGCATGCGTGCAACCGCTGTACAAAAAGAGTGTGATCGCGGGAATAAGAATGGCTCGGGAGATTCAAATTGTATTTTTCGTACTGTTTATCCTCTTGAGTTTTTATGTAGAAGTTAATTTTCACTAAAGAAGAATGTGTGTAGCAAGGAGGTTAAAGGACAGGGTGGACGTCCCGTTAGCGGCTATCAGGCAGATTTTGAGGCTTGCTTTGCGATCGATGTTACAGCCGGTGGAAAAATATATAGAACATATAACATATATTGTTATTATTCTCATTTTAATTCATGTACAGCTTGTCGGAAAATTTGCCCGATTAAAGGGACGTTTTAGGGTAGTCAGCAAACTCGAAAGACACAGACTTGCGGTGCACGAATACTGTGAAAGTGACTCAATAAGAACAATGAGGCAGATGACAGACGTATACTTCGTTGATTTTATTGAGCTCAGGCTGAAAAGTAAGGATGACTTTTCTGCTGCATTTGATATTGTTTTGAGTACAAATCTGGCCGAGTACCTTAAGCGATTTCTCATATTTCAGCCTGGAGACTGGCCAGCACAGTTATACAGTCGGCAGATTATCTATGAAACACTGCAAAGATACTACTGCACCTCCGATACTGCTCAGTGCGTAATATCTACTCCGACTGATCATGAATATGCCACACCCTTCACGTCAGTACATTCTCAGGAGGCCCAAGTTAGAGAAGATAATGTAAGCACCAGCGTAAGTCAGCCAGCCATCTTGTCTGTCATACCGTGTATAGGGCCATTACCCATCTCTTTGAATGGCAGAGAAACTGTATTCAAAGAGTTCATGGGTTTCTTTCGAAATATTTACACCAAGCTCTTTCCACGAAGCAAGTTACGAAAATCTCCCACGCCTTGGAGAATAAGCCTTGTTCTTCAGATAGTTTATAGCGGCTGGCTGTTCATCAGGGACACTGTTAAAGAAAAATTCAAAGTATGAAAGGACACAAAATACATGACTTTGCTGAACCTGCTTGACAATTACCATTTGTTTTAACAATTTACAGCACAACTTTCAAGCTTCATAACTTTTTGGAATATTTCAATGCAATGATGATACGAATATGACAAAGCTCCTCTTGTGTGGATAGCAATGTGCACATACTGGGGAATTCATAACCCTGCCTTATACCTCATGCTCCGTTTGTTTCTGTTTATGTTTGATGAATATCCTGTTGAAAATGCCACAGTATCATTAGATCAAAGACTAATGACAGTGACACAGTTGAACAGTTACAGCAAAATGCAAAAGCTTCATTTCAAGCAAAAGCAGCTCAGTGTAAATTTAAGGCATATTTTACACCCCCATATAGCTTCACTTTCAGGCAAAAACAACTCAGTTATCTGAAAATCAAGTGTGCAGACGTACTTTCACACATATTCATCAAAATAGCCCAGAATCAGGGTAAAGCAGAATTTAAAGGCAAGGGAAAAACCTTAAGGGTGGCTTTGCCAACAATCTTCGTCCCACACCCTGCTAAACCCAAAGTACCTCCTTTGGGATATTGCAGTGAACCAAAGCCAGATCCAGAAAGAATATGTGACATTCCAGATTGTACTGTTATCAATGATACTGAATGGGTTTTGTTTGAAGGGTGCTCTCACTCATTCCACCTTACTTGTCTCAGAGAAATTCAATACTGTCCAATATGTCAAAAATTACTACAACACAAAGCAAAGAGCCTGGCAATCACAGTGCCACAGTCAGCAAAATAAAGAAAGTGAATCAGATGTACCAGAAGGTGAAGTTGCTTCAAATGGCACATTGGAAGATTCTAATATAAATATACCTGAATGTGAAACAAGTAATGTGGAAGCTAATATTGTCAATATCAATAGACTATAGACGCATATCTTCTTTGGCACCTATTGCACCCCCATCTCAAAAGAAACGGCAGCAGCAACAGCAACAGCAACAACAACAACAAACCCAAATGGCCACAGAAGTTGTAACAGTGATAAAAACACCCCACTGCAAGAGGTGTGGTCATCCAGTAAAAGGCCATAAACGACCACATCATTAAATATGGGAATACCCTTTACAGCCAAATCAACTTACCACCAGGCCAACTTAATCTTGACATCAAAGAGGCTCTAGCCACAAGGAGTGACCATTTCTCCTTGACAATCATGGATGATCTTGGCTTGTTCTCCCTTGCATGTCTAGAAATCAAATTGCAAGAAACTTGTCAGATCCCAGAACAGATCTGTGTCATTTTAATAGTTCCCCCTGACAATTCAATGCTTCTTTGCTTTGACTACACACAGAGGAAGCTTAGCTTATTTGAAAGCCACAAACACAACATACATGGTGGTGTAATTGCAGTTTGACAGTATGATGATATAAGTGGATTTGTGAGGTATCTTGGTCACATGCTTCCTCGTGATTGGCATACAGGAATTCTCGGAACAAACATTTCTGTTCTTAAGAAACACATTTAGCTGACAAAGCAGTAAAACAGTCATTATGAGTGGACATATAGTGTAAATCTTAAAGAAACTACCATAAAATAAAAAATAAGGAAAAAAACAAAAACAAACAAATACAAAATGGTTAGGTTTTAGTTCTTAAGCCATTTTTTTAAGCAGCTATGAGAACATTTCTGAATTACGTATTTCTCGCTTGTTCATTTCATGATATTTTTGGACTGGTGATCTAGGCTAGATTTTTTTTAGGGAGGCAAATAATGTACTAATTAACACAATAAAATGTAAACAAATAGTGCGCCAGGACAAGCAAAGAAAAAAGCTTCAGAATTAAGACTGATCGTAGTCATTTCTTTCTCTTTTGATTTAGAAATGGTGGCATTATCGTAGTCTAATTTGTCGTGAGGAATGCTCCATGTTATAAAGAAAAATGCAAAGGAGAGTTTCCCCGATAAATCTAACCAGAGAGAATGTACGATGAAGAAACCTAAAAATTACCACAATAGACCATTTTTTAACACTACATTCGCAGCATCCAACAATTGTAAAGGAACTCCATGCTGCAATTATTAAGCGTGCACTTTGGAGATCATAGCTAGATTTTGAGATTTTTAAATCGGGAGAACGGTGAAATCGCAGTTTCAAAACAAAACCAAAACAAAATATCACCGCTTACCAAAAAGAAGGATTCTTGATTATAACATTAAACAATAAAAAATAATGTATTACATCTAGGTACTTACTAGCTGCAGTGCTTTGTCCTTTTAGCTCCTCTTGCCGTTTAAACCAAGGGCAGATATTCAGGCCTCTCACAACATTCAGGCGCCATATTGTCCTCGTGTAACGTTACCCACAGTAAATATCGGAGCTGATGAACGGCACACCGCAACAAAATACGCCTACTGTTGTCACACAAAATAGGCAAGGTCTCTTAAGAATGTATCCCGCGAATAAAACCTAAAATTCATTTCACTCTGAGCGAGAAATTCGGCCACAAACAGTGGACGATTATGTAAACAATCCGTGGTAGAATGTTTCCTTTGTGCTCACTAGCCCACATCGACGCATGCGCACGCAAAATGCCCTCCTGTTATAGCCATGGGTTTCACAGACGTAAGACAGCCTTTATCGATCATCCACGATCTTTTTGTTCTAACATTACGCAATAATGAAGACGTCATTGGTTGAAAATATATTTACTGATACAAGTAGATGTACATAAACTATGTTTCCCTGTAGATTTACAGTGCTATTGAGAAATGTAAGGAAAAGATTGTTTGGCCCAGGCTTCTATTATTTTATAATCAGTGTTATTCATTCTATTCTTGCAAGTATTAGAATCTTGTCTCTAGCTACTCACTACATTTGCAAACAAACACAGGAACTTGCCCTTTTTTTTTCCAATACAGACCTCACGCTTGTTCAGCCTCGTACATGTAGATTGTGTATAAACTTACCTTTACAAGGTGCTTCAGGAATCAATTTGTAGAATCCTTCATCACATGTGCAGCCAGTTTTTTCTGTATTAGAACTTGAGTTGGCAGGACACTCAACACATTTGCGGGTATTGCTCACAGTACTCTTGTAAAAACCTCTTTGACACTCTATATTAAAATTAACAAAAAAAACATTTCTTTAGTACATTTTATTTTAATTAGTGGTTTGTCAGTAGTCTGTTTAGTGATTATAATAGGAAATAGAATTATTAGAAAATAATCAGGGCTTCTTCGCTGCCGTTAATCAAATTTTCGACGGCTCCTCCCAGCTTCCGACAACTGCTGAGCGCTGATAGTATCATGAGACTTTTTACAGTCGTCAACCAGTTCAAGCGTACTCCCATAGAATAAAAATTTGAGGTTGAATATTGCAATATCGATTTATTTATTCGATTCAATAATCCACTTTAGAAACGAAGAATGACACTCTACCCGTTAGCCAAATATGCATGACATTATCCCTCAGGCACGCTTGAACTTGACAGTTTCCCCGAACCGTATTCCAACGGTTCTCTGATTTTAAAATTTTTCTCTTCTTTCTCTTTACTACCAGCTTTTTGAAACAAATCAGAACACGGAAAAAAACTTTTGATGGGACTGAAAGGAGATGATTGCGTTAGGAAAGCAGAAGTAAAAAAATAAACAATCAGTGAGAATTCGAATCCATTGGGAGCGGTTTATGCAAATCGGGAAACCTGTCAAATTCCAACGTGCCTGTCGCATGAATTAACAGAATCCAAAATAAAGTATGGGATCGAGCTTCAGTTTGAATATTTCATTCTTCGTTTGAAAATCGGATTATAGAAACAAATAATTAAATCAATATATTGCAATAATCAACTTCAAATTGCTATTCTCTGGGGGTACGCTTGACTTGGTTGACGACTGCAAAAAGCCCCATGATACGAACAGCCCTTGGCAGTAGTCGAAAGCTGGGAGGAGCCGCCGAGCATTTCATTGACGGCAGCGAAAAACGCATTTGTCGGCTGAGCTCTGAACTTTAGAGTCCGCATGTTATTGAAAGGCGCAGTAAAAGCAATATGTCATGAAAGATGTTATTCATCGTGGTTTGAAATCATAGTTGAGTTAATTGTTTGTCTCACGATTTAGTCACTTTGATGTGGATCGTGACGTTTCGACCGCTGTACTGCTTGTCTTCATCAGGCGATGGTGTCGACTGGCTGTTATCAGTATAAGTAGTACTTTGATTATTTGTGATTGGTGAATTTCGATCCTCATTGTCCTGATTATAGCCGCTGTCTCCTCATAGATCCGTTGTGGTACTGATCGGCTGTTGTGTTGTTTGATCGTCGCCATCCAAGCTTCTGGAACTTCAATTCCGTTATTGACATTGTTAGGGTGAAGTGTTAGATGAATGCCTCCGCAACCCTACGGGTGTACCAGCCAATAAACTCAACCTTGTCCCAGAGTGGATAGTGTCCAGTCTCATTAGCATATTCTGAGATAGCTAAGGACTGAGCTCGTGCGAGCCGTATATCTTTGTCGTGTTCCTTAATGCGTTCATGCATCGATCTGCCCTTCTCTCCAATATATACTTTGCCACATTCGCAGAGATCTTATAGACTACTCCAATTTGTTTTGTTGGGTAGAAAGCGTCCCATATTCCCTGCTGTTATACTCAATGCAGCAAACTCTGATACACCTTTGATATATGGCAGAACCGCGGTCGATGTTATTTCAGATGCAGGTTCTTTACTAGTTACATACATACATACATACATGCATACATACATACATACATACATACATACATACATACATACATACATACATACATACATACATACATACATACATACATACAGCATGCATGCATGCATGCATGCATGCATACATACATAGTTACATACATTTATTCAAAGCATCAAAAAAAAAGGAAAATATACAAAGAATGAGAGGTTGGCCCTATACAAAGAGGTTGGCCCTATGTAAAACTCCCGAAAGAAAAGTCTTAGAAATATTCAATAAATATTAAAAATCTTATGTTATAAATTTACATACAAAGGATAGTTAAAACTAAAAACCAGTAAGGAATAAAAAGACAATACTACGAGATATTTAATAATGATTCTAACAATCGCTTAAAACATGCAAGATTTCCCGCCCCGACAACCCACTCTGGTAAATCGTTCCATTCTTTTACAATTCTGATAAAAAATGAATATTTGTAACAGTTACAACTAGATGCTTTAAATTGTAACTTATAACTATGGTTGCTTCTCGTTCTTTTCGAGGCAAACTGGAAGAAGACCTGAAATTCGAGGTTATTTAGGGAAAATACACATTTGTAGCACTCGATTAGAGAAAAATACAATCTTCGTTTTTATAATGGTGACCATTTTAAAATAGCGCAACGTTCCTCGTAGTGCATTTCGCCCCTCTTTTGGCCGAGGGCCAGTCTCGACGCTCTCCTTTGAACTTTTTCTGGCAAAACTATGTCCTTGATTAGGAAAGGGCACCATACTGGAGCAGCATACTCCAGGATCGGCCTGACTAGGGATTTGTATAGTAAAGAGAATTCTGTTATACTTTTAGACCCAAGCACACGCTTAATCACCCTAAGGACTCTGTGAGCTTTATTGACGACATCGTGAATAGGGTCTCTCCATGAGAGATCGTACGATGTTGTAATACCAAGATCTTTGATACTTTTCACGCTCTTTAGAACTTCACCATTTGGATCAAGTGTATAGCTCTCTTTCGACGTATCTTGTTTGTGAGTTATTCTTATTGTTTCACATTTATCGGGGTTAACTTCAACTGCCAGGTTTTGCACCATTCTGCAAGACGAAACAAGTCAGACTGTAGTTCATCAGTATCATCAGGAATGCTTTCTATCTCTCTATAGAGTTTAGTGTCGTCTGCATAAAATTTCACAGTGGAAGAAACTCGAGTGGATATATCGTTGACGTACATTATGAACAAGATGGCCCCTAAAATAGCTCCCTGAGGTAGGCCTGATTTTACCTGAGTCCATGACGAATAACTACCGCGCAAAACAACTCGTTGCGACCGACCAACTAAAAAGCACTCAAACCATTTAAGAAGAGGGCCGTCAATACCGTATCTCTCTAGTTTATGAAGGAGACGTCTGTGTGAAACACTGTCGAACGCTTTGGAGAAGTCTAAAAGATTACGTCCGTAGGATTTCTTTCGTTACGAGATGTTGCCCAGTCGTTAAAACAGGATAACAGCTGTGTAACCGTAGAACGACCTTTCATGTACGCAGATTGATTTGGGTTGAATAAATTGGCTTCGCACCAAAAATCCATAATTCGGCGTTTAACTATTTGTTCTGCTAGTTTACACACGATTGATGTTAGTGAAATCTGACGGTAATTGTTTCTGCAGTTTTTACTACCTTTTTTGAACAAAGGTGTTACGTCAGCGCGTTTCCTCTTGCTAGGCAACTGGCAACTTGTCTCTTGGTTTTTGTGACGCTTGCACAAACGAATACGAGAAGCACTCATCATCAGTTCTTGTTTCAAACGGACATCCGTATTTGTTTGTGCAAAGCGCCACAAAAACGAAGAGACAAACAGCTTGTGAAGAACCTGCATCTAAAATAAAATCTATCGCGGTTCTGCCATATACCAAAGGCGTATCAGAGGCTCAGTGCCGTTGCTTACGTCAACAAGGTATAGACACTGCCTTCAAGTCTGATACAACGCTCAGATCACAGTTAGTGGGACCTTACGACGCTGTCGACCCAACAAAACAAGATGGGGTAGTCTACAAGATTCCCTTCGAATGTGGCAAATTATATATTAGAGAGACGGTAAGATCGATGCATGAACGCATTAAGGAACTGACAGAGATATGCGCCGCGCACGAACTCAGAACTCAGCTGTCTCAAAACATCCTAATGAGACCGCACACTATCCGCTCTGGGACAAGGCTAAGTTTATTGGGTTTTGAAGGCCATTCACATAAGACTTCACCCTAACTTCATCAAAAGGGACAACAGAATTGAAATTTCAGAAGCATGGTTGCCCACCATCAAACAACACAGCAGCCGATCGGTACTACAGCGAATCTCTGAGGAAACAGCGTCAAATTAGAACAATGAGGATCGGAATGCACCAATCACAAACAACCAAGGTGATACTTATACTAATACACTGCCAGTCGACACCATCACCTGATGAAACGTCGCGATCTACATCAAAGTGACTAAATCGTAAGACAGACGATTAACTGAACCATCATCAATACAATGTATTTCTCTCACACTGAGCAACGTTTGATTGAACTACGGTCTGCTTTCATTACTTGGTGAAATACTTCTAACATTATCTGTGCAACACTTGAAAATGATCTGTTTTGATTCGCTGAAATTACAGTAAAATCGTAAAAGTGATAGCATCAAATTAATTTCCTCATCAGATTAGTGCATTTAACCCATTCACTCCCAGAGTCAGTCTGTGGATGAAATCCTATGGTGTAACCATTCAAATGAAACCTCTTCAACGGTACTTTCACATTGTACCATTTATATTTAAGTGTTTTACAAAATGAAATTTGGGACTCGTCTTGAATCTTGATTTAAGACACTCTTGGAAGTGAAAGGGTTAACAACACTAATAGTCAGGTCTGTTAACGTTATGATCGTGCAAATTCGGACGATGGCGCCAAATTTGGCATGGTGAGTCTTCTGGGTGTCACAAAGGATTTTAGAAGGGTAGCCACGTGATCGGGGTTCCGGGGGAGCGGTACGGACGTAATTTCGAAATATCTAATTTGCATATGACACGGTCAGCGGTATCTTCCTAAAAACCTTGTTAAATCGGCGATATTAGGTAACAAAGGGCATAGTCTCGAAGTTTCTAAGAGAATATGGAGTAGATTAATTAATCATTCCCACTTTTCAGGGGTTTACACTGCTTTATTTTTTTGTCAACATGCCGTAAGCGAAGTAGCGGGAATTCTTCATTATTATTTCGCGATTTTCTCTGTAAAAGCGAGCCAAGGAAAATTGGATGACAGAAACAAAAATTGAGTTTTCAGTTGATGTTTTATGGTACATTTGTGCAGTCTGCGGAGCATGCGCAAAGCTCTGTGCACGATAAATCTGCCTTAAAACATTTGCATCGTTTGGTGCAACCTTTCTTGCAACCACATTTTAAAAGCATACTGCACATTATGGAGAACTCCGGCAGAGTAGTCCATAGCGGCTGCCAGCTCTCATCTCTCCACGTCCACCCGAAGTGTGCTAGCGAGGGCAGGTCCATCTGGCTGCTTAGACTGCCGTTCCACACTCCTCCCTGATAGACAGCTCGCATGGAATGTTGGAGCAGGGATCCCTGTTTGGACAAGGAGAGAACGCAGAGTTATTAAGAGTTCATCTTTCAGTTTCAACTTCTCTGACAATTAAAACCGTTGATACCTACCTGTGTTGGAGGGATGCATTCCAGCATACGGGTCTGGTTGGTAAATAGCTCCCGCCTGGCGTTGCTCACAGACCTTAACGAGCTACTTTTGTCGTAGATCACAATGGTGAACCTTTCTAGCATCTCAAATTGAGGGGAACCTTTCTCTAGCGGCTCGAATGGATGATCCTGCGAGAATAAGAATGTCTCCGTTATATCAGGAAGGCAATTCCACGCGGCCCAGCATGACTTTTTGCCTTTCCCATTAAAGGATGAATTGGTGTCACACCCTGTGAAGGCATGAAAAATGGGAAGCCCTTTGGATTTATGCTCTCCGATATGGTCACATATAGCATTGATGCCATAATGCCTAAAAATCTTCCCCATGCCGAATGCAACCCAGACCAGTAGGGAGGACTGAACGGAGTTCAGTTCATGGAAGTGTCCAACTAGGAGCACCATGACGTCTGTGTATACTGTGCGGACCAGGACATTCTTTGCTCCTTTGCTGATTGCATCTTTGATATGCACCAGGATCCTTGTGTTCGCCTCTTCATGGTTGCATTTCTCCATAACGTTCAAAGGACTGCTCGGAAGCACATTTTCCGCTTGGGTGATATAGATACACTTGGCTTCGGGACACCTGATGCCATTTGTCTTCTCTGATAGAAAATGAAACAGTTCTAATTTGTTTGACGGGTCTTTAAGGAAGCTCGCCCAGTCGCGTGGCAGTTTAGTGTTATCGGCAATCTTCTTTCTCTTTCCTTTCCTTTTTTTTTGCGAGTGGCTTCCTTCAGACTGTCTGCTCGATAACTGTCCCATACAACATCCACTCTGTCACAGCTCTGCAGCTGGCTTACGACAAATGGAATAAACACTTTCTCAGCATATTCTGAAAATGTGGCAGACGTTCCTAACGGCAAGGCGTGAACGAAGGCTGCTCCATCGAAGACTTTAACATCATGCGTAATTGGAGGATCTAATGTATCAAGGTCCGCGGGGTTCAAGGCAGACTAGCAAGTCTGACTTCTTACAAAGCGCATTTTCCCATACTCGGACAGCGAAGGTAGGAAAGGGAGGTTCTCACACTTGAAAAATTCATCTAGGTCTCCATTGCGATGCTGGTTGGCTAAATAGAGTCGACTGAACAGTGTACAGTCACTTTTGAGCACTGAGAGAGCTTCTTGGCCGCCTTGGACGTACTCCTCGATCCCTGACGCTGAAAGAGAGGAGAAGCATTCTTCTTGATTGGGCTATGAATCGACACAGTCCGCTCTTTGATCACGTCTTGCACAAACTTGTCATACTGTGCTCTTCCTCGCTCTTCGATGGTACGAACTGTTGCTACAACAGACTTGTCTGCACAGTCGCGCGTGTCCATTACAACAAACTCTAGACAGTCCTCGCAGAAAGGATTACCCATCGATGTGATTGTATCCCCACGGTTGCAAACATGCTTCTGGAATGCCTTTTGGTGAGAACGTCCTTCCTCGTGATGTTCCAGGCAGGTTTGTTTGTCACTGGAGGGTAAGGTACACTCAAACTCCTGGAGAAGTCGAACCATCTCCGGCCTCACCACCATCCATCTTCAGAATGCCGTGGGGTTCTCTGTAATACCAATAGCGCCTCCTTCTCCCTTCACCAGCACGTTGTGCTGCTCATGAGCTTGATCTATTGGAATTGCGGAAAACCTCCTCTTGGTCTTGTGAACAATCCAGTACTTTGAGAACTCTTCCAGAAACTTCTTAGTCAAGGACTCCATATCTCTTATATGAACGGGAAGCCAGCGTGAGTAATTGACATGATCGAGAGCGAAAAACCATGGCGCCAAAGCTTCTAAGGCCTCCACATATAGTTGAAAATTAGCTTCGCGCTCTACTTTAACAAATACAAGAATGAACCTTTCTAGACGGAGAATCAAGTCCCAGAACTGAAAGGTTGGGCATCTTTGAATCATGTTACCTCTCCATTCTTCGAATGTTTGACCCTCGGTACAGGTACTATGATCTCGAGAGTTAAACGCCGCTAGCTGCAGTTTCGAGAGCGCTAATGCAGTGCATGCCTGGTCCTTGCGAGGTCCTCAGAAATGAATCTGCAGTTCCCGATGACGCCACACCAGAGTCTGACAAAGCAGTAGTCCACCCAGAGCCTTTGAGCAGGTCACCACAAAGGTTCCACAGCCCCATCTCAATATGCAGGCTACCTAACATGATGACAAATTTGTCCTCCCCGTGCGTGTCCGGCCATTTCCAATGAACTTTCTTGGCAAGAGCGTACAGAGGCTGATCGACTGCAATAACACATATTTGGCCTGGATTGAGATAATCCACTGCTTGGTGCACCACGCTCATGCCGTGTTTAATCATCGATGCTAGTAGTTGCTTTCTCGTAAAACAAAGGCATCAAATCTCCGATGTTATCTTACTCTACTGTAGATTGAGTGACCGAAGCATGATAAGCCGCCCAGCAAATCTTATCGTTCTTGTCAAGATTTTTGTCGAGTAGTGTAATGCTGTGTTCAGACCACTGTGTTTCTTGTAGTATGGCACTATCAAGGTGCCCTGTGGTGTAGCTATATGTGTCTGTGAAATTGGGCAAAAGAATCTATCTGTCCTGGAGGGATGCAGCTTCCACTGTAGTGTACTTTCTGGGAGTGAACAGTCTGTACTTAATTGAAAAGAAAGATTGGTGGTTGATCTTGCTGTTCCATTGATAGTTTTAGACGGATGTTGGAACAAGCTGATCGAAGCTCCATGAAAAGAGCCCTGTGCAGTTGCAGATGAGGGGTTGTGATCAAGATTGTCAATTGCTCCTGACCAGTAGTAAACAACCCGAACATTGGTTTAATGGGCAAACTAGACCATCTTCTTTAAACTGGTTGCACACGCCTGTGGCTAGTCCGTTGGCTAGTTCTTCTACTCTGTTAAAGGAAATACTCAATCCCAGGCAGTATAAAGTATTCACGAGCGTCTTACTTTTGGTTTGCGTATGCACATTCAAACCAATGTAAATGGGCAGAGGAGGCTCTCGTTCGTGTGAGTGTCGAACTGTTTTCGTCTCACTGGAATTCTTTCTTTTCTTGCTGTGGAAAAGAATGAGTTGCGTTATAGTGAGACAGGCCTGTGAGACCTCCAATTCCTGGTCTTGAATACTTTTCCCATTCAGTTCCATAGAAATAAGGTCCAGTAATTGAAGTGGGACCGATTCCTGATGGCATCGGGATGAGAACTGTCCATTAAATTTAAATCCTTGTCGATTAGGAATTTGTTGACGGACCATTTTCGCAGCCTTCGAGAGGATCAGATCATCTGACTCCAGCTGTTGGGAAGACAGAACATATTTTATCATTCTCTGCATGTCTGCATTAAACACTAACACCACATTCCGACCGTCTGACTGTTCCTGTATCTCTTGGTGGAAGTAATTCGGGATCCTCTGCTTCAGACGCTTTTTTTGGATTTCTTTAGCAACATTGAGTTTTTTTATTACTAATTAATTGAATATGAATTAAATAATTGAGTGCAAGTGAAGCGCCCATTTCTTATTAAAATTGTCTATTGTTTGTTCTTAGTATAAATATATTTCTCAGATTCATATTTAAGTCTCGCTTTCAACCTAAAGCCGTTGATATTCGGTACAGTATGAGTCCTTCTGCAATCCCGTATATAAATTTTAGCAATTAATAGAAAGTAGTTAAGTAAGGAGCAACTGGAGGCTACGATACCTATTAGCACGCCTTTCAATGTGATAGAAATGAACTCATTTGTTAACTCATTGAGTTGAACCAGACGAGTGTTATACAAATGTGCTAGGTCGCTTAGCTTGAACAGTTTCGGTCCGCCCTCAGATGTAGTTTCCTTCATGTACGACACTAGCTCGACAAAGGCCTGATCCTCTGCTATCTGGTCTTCCAAATTAACTCTATCAGCCTCCTCTTCCTTCCTCTCCAGAGATCGATGACGGTTTTTCAGTTTTACCATGGCCATGCACTGACTATGATACTTGACCTTTCTGGCCACCATATCACATCCTTCTAAATTAGCCAGTAGAGAGGTATCTAGGACAGCCCTGGCCATCTGACGTACCTGTTGATTAACTTCATAAGCAGTCACCTCGTGAAGTTTCCCTTCATCCTTCTCGCAAAAGATACATAACGCATAGTCAAATTGCTGTCTCTTAGACTTAACGGATCTCTCTGCATCACTCGCATCGAGTTTTCTCTTCCTTGACACGGCCCTCTCTAATTTGCAGTTATTGAATTTTACATGACAACACGCGTGCCATCTCGCTCGATGAGCCATGAAGCTTTCCACTGTCTCTGCAGGTCCAAATGGCAAAGCAACCGGTAAGCAATCGAGCTCAGTGAACACTTTGATATTATGCAAGAATGCTTCGTACACTGCGTACCCACTTCCCGTCTGCAAACTATCTAAAGGACACCTCACGGGTTCCGAAGTTTTTTCTTGGTAGATGGCGCATAGAGACTACACAAAAAAATTCCAACAATAATCTCATCTCCGTGCTAACTAGTTAAATCACTATATTCAATTGCTGCACAAAAATCAATTAAAAGCGTACGTTCTTTCATATCCTTTCATACATGGACTGTATTGTTCTAAAATATTAAGGAAATCTTTCAAGTTACTTCTTCTGCCAAAAATAGACAAAAGTAGAATAAAATATTTAGCTCCAATGTGTAATTTTGGTAAATGTGGTATTTTGATTTACATTTTTGTTCGGGATCGAATGCTGCACATTGAAGCGCTATACGCCCATTGCGTATGTTAAAATATAAAATTTTACAATGTTGCATTTTAAATGATGCTCCGAAATAAAATATCTAGGTTATTTTGTCAATAATGATTTCCCTTTCAGCTGGTCAATATTTTTATTTTTTAGAAAAATGGCCAAATAACGTACGTTTAATCTTATTTAATATGCACGTGGCTATGACAGCTTACCTTGTTGTTCCTGGAACTCAAACGTGTTGTTCAATCTGTTTTGCCAAATTCATCGGGTATTCAGACAGGGGAACAAAACGAAATAAACACTGAATAACCTTAGATACATTCACCCAAGGATGGATAAGATAAATCTCGGAAGGTCTTAAACTATTTGCGATTTAAAATCCCCGCTCAAACTGGCACGTGGACACCGCCGCTGAAAAATTGATATGCAAATTAGGTTAAACTAAAAGGCCCTCTCAGCGCCTGTCCGGGACCTCGATTTCGTGGCGTCCCTTCTAAAATTGTAGAGCAGGCCACAGTTACACTTTGTGCAAATTTTCATGCCATCGTCCGGAAGTGCACGATAACGCCCATTTTTTTGCGTTAACAGACCAGACTATAACAGGTCATTGGACTTAAGGAAATGATTGCCAACTTTTATATGAAACGTCTAGATGTTTCAGTACGTTCTCCCAACTAATACAATTTTATTTTCTGCCATAACCTACAATATTTATACATTACGTGCATATACACACCTCTGCATTCCAGTGAGTAATTTGACTCAGATTCATTAAGAAGCTCATAGCCCTCCTTACAAAGACACTTCAAGCCATCAGTGATGTTCCATTCTCCACTACTAAGACACACGCCTGACAGCTTTTCGCTGCTAACAGAGTTGGGGTCACTACACGTCCCTGCTTGTTCAACTAGCCGAGAGTCATTTGCAGGAGCGACAGTTCTTGGAAATTTCACTAAAGTAGGGCCCTTCTTAGAACAGTATATATAACCAATAGTGACACTTTCTATCGAAATACAGGCTCCTTGGTCTAAAAATCCCAGGTAGATTCCTTTAGCTTTTGTTTCCAGTTTTCCATGGTAGGTATATTCTACCCGTTTATCAACTGCAGACAGAGTCTTTGGCATAATCTTAGCTGAAAACTGATAATTCCCCTGAGTGGGTGTAGGTGCTGCACTCAGAGCCTTATCTGTGTGAAATGCGTAAAGACTAAGATATCTTTTACAGTGTTTACCAGAATTCTTTGGACAATTTCGAAGTGCATACTGCATCACAATATCCAGCAGTTTAGCACCCTCGAGAGGAATGAAGTCTGTATATATCCAGTTTATAGGTTCCCTTGCGGTTCCAACATCGCAGACCGAGTAATACTTTCTTCCAGGTGTTGGTGGAGTCCACTTAAAAAATCACAGACAAATTTCAGGATACAATTATTGAAGGACTTGGTTGAAAAAGAGAGCGAGTGGCAATTTGGCATATCGTGAGAAAGCAGACTACGTCTCGCGCTCGCCACTACCAGTGCTAATAAGCACGCTCATCCCAAAATCATCTCAGAAGTTCTAAAAAGAAACTAGGCATACTTACCATATTTTCTCGATTAAACGCAGGGGAATGGGGGGGGGGGGGGTTAACATTAGACCTCGTAGACATAGCGTTTATTTAAACCCAATGTTTAATAAAATGGGGATATTTTGGTATTTTTGGTAGCCTTTTTTGGGGGGGGAGGGGTTAAAATGCTTTAAGTTCACTAAAACTACAGCACGATGTAGCATGACACAAGTAAAAAGGAATAAAATGTCACTGATTTGGTCTGCCGTTGATAAAATTAAAAGCAAGGCAGGAGAATTGGGTTCCCAGTAACGTTTAAAGTGCAATATGCCAACTTCCTTTAGCTGGAGTGAACATATTAAATTGAATTAAAGTACTATAACTGTAATGGTTCATGAACCTTTTAAAATTACTGAAATCAGTTTTTGATGAGAATCAGTAACATAAAGGTTCAGTTTCAAATAAACGCCAGACCTCAAATTAACACCAGAACCTCGAATAAATGGCCCGGGGCATTTATTTAAAAGTTGGCCATGTGAACCTAGCATTTATTCGAGGCCTGGCATTTGTTTGAGAAAATACGGTATTTTCATTATCTGCTTTACTTCCCGTTTTCCTTTTCATGGGTGACTTATTGGCGCCCTAAAGCCAGGGATTAACACATGCTGCAACGTTAGACTTGCAATTTTCTGACAGTTATTTTCTCAATAACCTTGTTCTGAAGAATAGTGTTACTTTTTAACCTATCGTTTAACTCCTCTGTTTCTGAATCTTGTTCGGGCAAGATACACACTCACCTCATCACACTGATGAAAACTAATAACCGATTTGACATAATCATGCAATACTTACCCCAGCACCCTCTGAATCTTTATGAACAGGCCATCCCCACAATGGACCTATTGGTAAAGGTCCTCTGATCAGGATTTCTGAAGAAGAATGATTCAACGAGTTAGGTTGGATTAGGAAGTGGTTAGGGCGCTGCACTTGTAATCCGGGGATCCCGGGTTCAAGCCTTCCTCTCTGACCACTTGGATTTGTTTCTCGGTTAAGTCTCGTGTTCAAATCCTTATCCACGCTTGTAAATAGCCAACTGGTAATCCTCCAACCAGCTCGGGTTTCTATAATGTTTATGTTTCATTTGTCATGTTATTTTCAGAGGTTTATAGTGTCCTTCATTAGCATTGCCGTGCTAAATACTCCGGCACTTAAATAAAGTTATAAAAATTACACAGGCAGGCTAAAATCTTGTTCCCGATCCAGTGGATTAAACAAGCCAAGATGGCTTGAGCATTAAGCTGGCGCCTACAGGTTTAACTCCTATTTCCATAGCATGATATGACTAGCTATAAACTATAGGAGTATTACTACTCCCCACTGGATAGGATGCTATCCATCGCAAGGTAAACCCCCAGCTTTTTTGTTAGGATTCCACTACCATATGATGAAGTTTTGTTGTTAATAATAATTTTGTATTGTGACGAGCGATTGTAAAAATTTGAACTTTCCGTAAGCGACCACCCAAAATGTTATGCCTAAGTGGTCGCTTGCGAGAGGTCGTCGCAGAAAAGAGGTCACACCAAAGGGGTAAAAATTTTGATTTAGTTGCAGAGGTTGATTTTCTTTTATCTTTATGCAAATAAACGTACCGTATAACCAAAAATGAAGTGAAAAACAGGTGTATCTTGGCTATCTTTAGTAGAGAATGAGTGTCTTAAGTACATTAACTGTACACTGGCGAGTGAGTCATATTAGGGTTGTAAGTGCCATTCTATTCAGTTCAGCCCAGTTGGATGGATGCTTAGGTTAAAAACAATAGAAAACTTCAAACTGCTAGCACAAAACGTAGTCAAGGTAGCTTACAGGAGGTGGTCGTACAGTGTAATAATAACAATAACAATAACAATATTTATACAGGATAGCCCCACAAGTGTAAAAACACTGGTATCAAAGGGGGTCCTGTTAGCAAACTTTGATTGTGTACTGCTTGTCTTTCCTGATTTTAGGCTATTTTCTTTGGTGATACTTTTTGCACACTAGACTCTGTAGACTCTCTGCTTGCACACACACTTGAGTAAAACTGATTTACCGCGATAATACTCAAGCATAATTACAAATGCGTTTGTTTCCTGCAGTAACATGAGAACCAAATCCGACATAAGCATTGTTGCGTTCAATTGAATTCGTAAAAAAGCCTAACGTTCACTGCAATAAATGGTGCCAACATCGAAAAGATCTTTCATAGTTTTTACTCTAGTGCATTCTTCATGAAGAATGCATTAATCATGGTTTTCAGATTTTCATCGTGAGAAAGTCGTCGTCGCTTCTGCACGCATTGCAGGCCTATGTTTCTATCGGTTATCCAGACGTTTTTAATTTTCTCAGCCTTTCTCAGAACTTTGACCTTTAGCCCGGCGGAAAGTGTCAAATCAGGGGTAAGTACTGCACTTTATGATAAAAGCATCAAAACTGGGAGCGTTCAAACTAGACACCATGGGGAACATTTTCAATATTAGAGGCAATCTGGATATGCTCTGTGTCAGCCAGGAGAGGGGGGTGAAAAGTGGTATGGAAACATACAGCGACATTGTCTAAGACAATATCTGATCATAACGATCTACTTAAATAAGTTCAAAGATTAGCATAACGCTATCAAAATTGGCATAGAAGGTTTCTAAGAATGGAAAATGCAAAAGATAACTCCAAGGTCATAAAAACTCATCATTATGCAAATTAGAAATATGAAGTAATTCACATTTGATGTTTGGATAGTTGCAACTTATCTTTTTCATTACTATCATCTCAAACGTTACACGAGACAATCATAAGTTTTTCGTTCTAACTGGTAGCAAGCATAAACGATACTGTATTATTTTTTTTCTGGGAACTGATAGATGGCCAGAAATGAAAAAAAAAGTTGTATTGAATTAGGTTGTTAAAGCGTCTTGACTTACGGAGTTAAAAAATGGAACTGTTACTAATTGTCCTATTTTTAGATAATTATTTAATTGTTTATTCACTATACCAACCACAAGAGTAACTTAACAGCCATAGACACCTTTTGCAAATAATTCCACTGTATGATTAGAGGATATGGTTGATACCGGAGGCCATCTTGTGTGCTTACCTACATGTACAACGCGCTTGTATTGCTAAAAGCATGTGGAAATATATATATATATATATTTTTTTTGTATGCAGCGATTCGATTCCGGTGCTTGTATAAGAAAACATACTGCAACCGCATGTGCAGAATCATCCCTTTAAAGCACTAAATGCCAAGGAAACTTCCATACATACCAAGTTATCATTCGTACTCTTACTCGTACTCGTATGTATTAGTTCAAGAGGCATCGCATCTAAGGTACAAAATTCACGCAGCGCGAAACCGAGCTGCGCTGAGTTGTACAAACAACGTACTAAGGGCGCACCATAACGATTACAATAACATTTCTGGCAGACGGAATTAAGGAGTTCGACATCCTGGCCTGGAATAGCTTGATCAATCCATCGTTAATGGACACTTCTGTTGGAAGACTTAAGAAGTAATATATAGATTTAGCCAAGCCTAAAAGCGGAGCTCCACATCTCTCTTTCATGCTTGTTGGCCCGTAAAATACATTAAATTTTAGTTATTCGCCAAGAGGTGAAAAACAGCAAGGAAAAACATGCGGACCACTCAGGAAACTGTGACTTGGCTTATTTTTCTTCAAAGAGAAGACTTCAGCACGACTTTCACCGACAGCTCTTCTTGAAGCATTCTTTCGAAAGCTAGCTAATTAAGTTCAAGAAGAGTACTAGTAAAACTACAATTACTAAAAAAAACCCACTTAAGTTGCTCCCGGTAGTAACTCGACAGACTTTTCCCTGCAAATACACATTTCGCACTGATTCCAATGCATCCCTCTGGCTGTTTAATTCTGTTAACTATGAAACATTTCTCGAAATCTATTTGCTAAAATAAATAATATTTTCCTGGCATCAAACCGTTTACTGACAAAAAAATTACCCAAAAGATATTTTCGGAAACGTTCAAGCACACGTATAATTATCAAGAGAAAATGACACAAGTTTTTCACCCGCGAATTATTGATAGGGCGCTTTGAAGAACACACCCTGAACTAATTTTAGGAAGCTTTTAGAATCTCATTTTAGACAAAATAGACTTAAACCGAGAAATGCTTTGCTTATAGTTACTTAAATAAAGCTTTCATTTCGACGTGTAACTAAAGACACACTGAAACGGCTTACCGGTTAAAAACAAAACGAACACGAAAACATGCCACACTGAACTCACTCACTGAAACGGCGATTCTAAGTTTAGTCGATAAATTGGGACAGAAATGTCATTCACTTCAAATGAAGAAACCAAAAATATATAAAAATATAAGGAAGATAAAATATTCCACAACTGAACAAAAAACATATGGAGCTTTACGCTACTGACTTAAACTTAATAAAAAAATATTGACGACAGAGCGACTCTTCAGATGTTGAATACTAAATTACGAATTAGTCAAAACAACCCAATATGCGGTGCCAAAGAAAAACAACCTAGATTGAAAAAACAACACAAGCTCAATCTAGAATAGTCACGATTTCTACTTTCGAATAAAATACACTTCTGACTAGAATTGCTCAGAGAAAAATATTGAAAATTACGTACTAACGTTCAAAAGAAAATTGCGCATATATATCAGATTGCTCACTAATGAAAATTCCTTTAATGAATAAACACAGAAAAAGGGACAAGAAACTTTCAAAAACATGAAATATCATTCACATATGAAGCACTTGTTTGCATAGGAAAGCAAACCGCATTCAATTTTCCCCTCGAGTGAAGTTACTCGCAAGCCGACAAACGGGAACTACAAGGTAATTTCACAGATATTTTAAACAAGTTTTTAAAACATTTCAAGAAAATTACCGTAAATTACTAAACATGTTAAGTCGCTCAATTAAACAATTTTTACAATGTAAATCCACAGTCAAATCTGTAATTTACTTTACTACTGAACTAGAAGAAGGGCTTGAAAATCTAAACGAAAGTCGCCGGGTTCTTTCCAGATGATTCTCCTTAGCTTTGAAAAAAACAAGTATGTCCTCGAACAAGGATTTCTTGCCTTCAAGCTCTCCAATATCTTCTACATGCGCCATCAAGATTGAAGCAATCCTTTTCCTTTTCATGATGAACTGTTACAAGTCTTCATTCCAAGAATGTATTACAATTATCGTATTGAAAATCGAGCGTACGAGGAACCAGCCGCCATATTGTTTACTTCAGCTACAAGACAAAAGGGCATTCCGCCTTCCCCGGTCGGGTTGTCTTGGGACTCCCCTCACCCTCCCCCAGAGTCTGTACGGACGGACGGACGGACGGATGGACGTACGCTGACGTCAGAACCAAAATGTTTCGGATCAACGGGTTACCAAATTTGCTTACCCATGGTGCTCCGCGAGCTCCGCTTAAAAAAGCTATTTTATATCCTAGAATTGCAACGAGGCACGTGTCATTGGTTTGCACATAGATGTGATAATAATGCTTGAAGTTGACATGTTATCGAGAGAGTTGTTATCTTAACGAATAATGCGGACAGTGACTGGTTCCAGACGTTGCTTGAAGTCGATATTGGCTAACAAACTGGAGTACAGACGAGACGTTTACTCGGGTACTTTATGTAACTCCCTTAGCTCAGTACGTCAAACAATAATAACAGGTGCAATGCATCCGCCATGTACTAGATGCAGCACTATGCCGTGTTTAGCGGAAAGAAGAAGGTGCATAGCTAGATCGCTATAGAATATGCGCATTGAAGCTACATGTATGCCCGCATTGCGTATGCCTGCACAGACAATGCGCGCAACCAGCACACACGTTAGAAGTCATCACTACTTTCAATATCTGATAACGATGTGAATTAATAATGTAAGAAAAACGTTTTTCAGAGAAGTTGTTAGAAAACATTCCACTCAATCTGCACGGAGTTCCCTTCCGTAACCCCTCATTTAGACACTGACAGGATAACAAGCTGGCTATTTCTGGGCCTAGTGCGCTTTTAGCGCTAAACTGCCCAGTTAACAGAATGAACCAGTTAATCGAAAGCTGTAAAGGTTATACACAACAGGTAGGCTTGAAAGTGGCCACCGAAGTTATTGACAAGGAAGCGAAATTGTGGTCAAATGATTCGACCAGTGTAATTGAATTGATCAGTTATCTTATTTGCATACTTTTGACCTAACATAAAACGATCCCCTGAATTGAGTTAAAATTCCCCGAAAAATGTTAATGTATTGTTTTAATGGAAAATTCGACAAGAAAACATAATTAAATGATAATTCAACAATGTATAAAGTTAATTTTGCTTCATTTTCCCAGTAATAGTTTTATAGTCTGAATGGCAGCCATGTTGAAAAATCTGAACCCCCCCCCCCCCTTCCCAGCTGGCACAGATCCTATACAGATTGCCTCTAGTCTTTAAAACGTTCGCTACGATACCCGGTATAGGTGTGTCAAGTTTCATGCTTTTATCATTAAGTGCAGAATAGTTTCACCTATCTGCTAGACTACTTTTCAGCGTTGACGCTAGTGAGGTCTTCTGTGACCCAATAATCACTGCCTGATCTTGGTTTGTTTGCTTTTTTTTTATTTCATGATCTCTTTCTTGGACTTCTGTGATAGAAATTTAATCAAGATCGTTCTCGCCTTCTTTCCGCATGTTTTCCTTCTGGTCGGAATTTCCCGTCTTGGTTGGCAATCTCGATTTCAACTCTTAATTTTTCTTTGAAGATGTCAATAGCAAGTCGTTCTGGCGTAGACATCTCATCTTCAGCTACCGTTACACCAAATAACCTCACTCTGTTCTTGCGAGTGTATTGTTCGAGGTTGTTATGTGCCTGCTGTGTTTCGTCAAGCAGGACGGTCTTCTTTTTAAATTCCTCTTCCAGCATCTGGAAGGAGGCCTTGATTTCCTCTTTAGTTACTTTCTTCGTTCCTTCTTTCTCTTCTTTCAAATTTTCTTTGAGTTTAGTCTCCATAATTGAGATGTGCTGCTCAAAGGCTTCCACTTTCTTTTCAATCGAACCGTATTTATGGTCGATGTCAGCCTTCATTTCTTTCATGAGATTATAGATATCTTTTTAAGGTACCTTCTCTTCACCTTCGTCTGTTGCCTTGTTCTTTTTGGGTTTTAGGTTTTGCACTCAGGGTATCGGATGTAGGACTATTACTGTGAGTCCGCTTGATCACAGATTTATCGTGCTGGCCACGTAAAGGTGTGTTTTCTTGCCTGGTTACCGACATCTCGGTTGGAAAAACCGAAGTGAAACTCTGTACGTGATCGCGTGCACGAAAATCTTAACTTGTGATTTTCTTCGCAGTAATTCTGAAAATTGAGTTATCTTAACTCATTCATCATGTCAAGAATTTTTTTTGCAATCAAAAAGCCTTGAAAAAGGCCGGAGTGATGCTAATTCACTGCTTACTTTATATGGGGGAAAATTTCCAACCCGGTTACCGAGAATCGAATCTCGGTAACCGGGCCAGCCCGCCTTCTCATATGTGCACATCGAAATTTTTACAAAGGAAATAGTGATGAGGCGAGATCTCGGAAACGGAGCAAGCTCGGTCAACCGGGCTCATATGCCTCTTCACATGATCTCAGTAACCGGGTTAGCCCGGTTAGCGGGACGAATTTTGTCGTGTGGTCATATGGAAAATTTCAGCCCGATTACCGAGATGAAATTCTCTACGTGAACACGTGCACGAAAATGTTAGGTAACAAAGGTAGCCATCAATAGGATAGATAGGAATTGCAGGGAGAGAAGAAAATGTTCCAATACTGAGATATCGGTTGGAAAAACCGAGATCTCGGTAACAGAGTCAACCTGCCTTGCCTGGCTCATATGAACACATTGATTAATATGAACACATCGAAATATTTACAAAGAAAATAGCAGCGAGGCAAGATCTCGAAAACCGAACCAGTCCGGTCAACCGGGCTCACGTGAAGAGGCCCTAAATTAACAGACTTACTTGTGTCTCCGAAGACTTGAGATACAGCCGTAACTAACCAGACAAAAACCGTCCACTCACAAGCCTTCATTTCAAAGAATACTTGCTGATATCTCCTCTTTCCTGCTGTACAATGCACTTCCTTCACTCGATTTACTTCGTCCTTTCAGGCGTCAAACAATATAAACTGGGCTGAAAGGGAAGTTGAGCATGCTGAAAGGCGCGGTTGTGACACTTTCGACCGCGCTCAGCAGTCATCTGATTTTGGTCACGTATTCCAATATACGGGCAATATTCCAGGGTAGGGGAGGGGGAGGGGTTCTATTACACCAATTTGTCTATCAAGGAATGGACATATGTCACATTTATATCAACATGTGCATGTTTAGGCTCATTTTTGCGTACCGGTGCATGTACCGTGGGCTCCTGAAAGTACATTATGTTTGAAGAAGGTAAATTATGTCCGTGCTAGTTTGGGGGATGGCAAGAGCAAAACATTTCCACACTTTCCTCCTGTTTTGAAAGCATACTGAGGCGCTCCAGTTTATAATACTTCCAGAATACTTGGGTTTTAGATTTGACGGAAGGGGCTGTTAGAGTTTTTCGGGATCATTCATGATAAGGGGTCGGAGTTCACGAGATTTGAGAGAAGACGGCCGAAGTCAGAACACAGCCGATGGCGATTCGTGCTTGTTCTAAACCGAGTTAGACAGGTGATGTTTTCTTGAAAAATTGGAAACTTACAAATTACCAACAAATTATCTGCTACTTTTAGGTATTTTTATTTATTTATGTATTTATTGGTATGTATACTGTAAGTTTCGGGAAACGGGCACCTGGATCCTATCCCGATCCCAACCCCGGATCCACCCGGCTAGCCTGCATAACACTGGCGTTAAACACTCTTATTCTACGGCCGTCTCAACTTCAACAGGAATAAAAAGCAGACTGCGGTGACGACCATGACAAAACAACGCATGTTGTTAAAAACATTGATTTTATGAACTTAACGTTCGGTATGCTTCAACGTACATCTTCAGAAGTGGAAAGAACATTCCTATCCTTAATTGAAAAATTCCATTTGTAATATAGTCAATTTTTTTCACATATTATGGTAATACATAGCAATCAATTATGTCGCTTCTCCTTCTTCTTCCCGTTTTTGTCCTTTAATTTTCTTTCTATTTTGTTGTACTGTCGGTGTGTGTACTTTCTGCGTCTGTGTCAATAAACGTCATTAATAAAAGGAAATCTTCAGAAGTGACGGTTGGACTAATCATAAATAGATTTAAATGCAAAGTGAGACAAGGACACCGGCCTAGCTAGTGTATATCGTTTCTTCTTCATATCTTCGGTTACGAGACTCTAAAAGCTAAAAAGAAGGCTCTGCCTTGACCTTTGCCGCATTCAATAATACACAGCCTCCTTAATATATAGATTTAGCCAAGCCTAAAAGCGGAGCCCCCCTTTTTGTTTTATTTGTTTGTTTTTTGCTAGCAGTTATTAATTTGTGAAAATACTCTCATTCAAGTCGTTCAATTAGAAAAAAAAGAAAAGAAAAAACAAAAGAAAAAAATCCTACCCTCGCTGAGAGTCGAACCCGGGTCGTCAGCGTATGAAGCCCGATATTAGTCCACTTGGCCATTAGCGCTTGTTCTAAAATTTCAACTTAATTTTAATATTTCTTTCTTTCTTCGTGACAAGCTGCCTATCGGCATGAAAATACTGGCGTTTTTCCTGGGAAAATGTGTTCGGAACGCCGTAAAAACCATGGTTGTGGACAGAAAAAATCCAAAAAGCGCTAGCTCTGCTATATTTGGCGTCGAAACCGCTTGCGAAAAGCTGCGAACTCAAGCAGTGTGCCGACCGAGTTCGAACAGAACCGACGAGGCAAATTTGAACTTTTCGCCTGAACTTTATCGCCTAATTTTTTTCGCCTAAATTAAACTTTTCCCCTCTCACCGAAAAGACAACTGAGTATTCTTTTTTTCCATTAACAAATTAGTTTTTGACTTTTGTTGTCTTTGCTTGTTTTGCTACAACGCCGGTCAACATGCGATTTCGCGCCAAAAACACGGGATTCAACACAGGGTTATATCCAGTGTAACCCTGTGGTGCGGACGGACGGACATACGTTCGTACGTACGGACGGACGGTCACGTGTCTATTACGTCACTACCAAAATTTCTTGGCTTGATAGGTTACCAAATTTCCTTAGCAATGGAGCTCCGCTGACGCGCTAGCGCGCTGGCTCCGCTATAAGGACTTCTTGAATCGGAAATGAGACTCCAATACATTATTTGATGCCAAAATCATATTAGCTTTCTAAGTAGTAGCACCAGGAAGTTGATGAGGACCTTGCCTTCATTTCGAGACTGTAGATATGTCGTAAATTTTTCACAAGGTCTCGCTAATATGTTTATGTTTGTATTTCGTTTGTTCAAATCGGAATGTAACTTTCGCCTTATACGTACAGTTTTAGCGAAGAAAATGCAGCAACTGATTTCGGAGAGACAAACAGGTTGTTACAATCAGAATCCCCGTTATCATGGTGGTGCTTTCCCGTGGCTGGACACTTCAATTGCAATCTTCCCGGCCACAACAATCCATGACATGAGAGTTTCGGTGGTTAGGCACGTAAAGGGTGGTACAGCAACTTGACAGCGAGAAGAAAGGAAGTTGATTTTCAAATTCAAAACACTTGCCCCCAGCGGCATGAACATAGATTTTAAGTTTGTTTTAATTCTCGCGCGCGCACTTTTTTCGATCATATGTACACCGTAAGACGTGAGTGTACTCACAAACGTTTGATTCTCACCTAACGGCTGTAATATTTGTCACAAATTAACTTGGCACCTTTTAACCCACCCCTTTTTTACAGATCGTTTAGAGCCAAACTAAGGTCAGCTGTCATTTTCGGAGAGCCTTCAGCAGCTCGGAAATTCGGCGGATAGGATTCTGGTTCTCAAAATTTTTTGCGGCTTAAATTTTCAACTAAAAAATCCAAAGAGATCAATCTGTTAAGCTCTAAAACAATCAAAGAAAGCAGAAAATGATATTTCAAGTATTTTGTTAAAATTTTCTCGTTGGGTGCCTCTGATACGTAATTAAAGGGACTGTGTCACTGAGTTTTGCTCATTTTTTGTGATGCCTGTGCTAATAGTATAGCTAGCCTGCGTAGCAAGCGTTTTCGTAGGGCTTTCCGCAGGTTTGAAGAACTTTTCGCTTTTTGAACGAGTGAAAATTGGGGCGAGCGCAAAAAGTGCGAGAGGGGGGAGGGGAAGGGAGGAAAGGAAACGCTTGCCAGCAAACCCCACGATTTTGAAAAACTCGTTCGTCCACGAACGGAGTTTTCTGATTGGTGCGGCATGGTAGTGTCGATTGCCAACTGATAAAACCGTCAATCAAATCAGGTATGTTCATTTGAGCGTGAAACGCACGAACACAACGAACTGGTTACTTTCCTTGTCTCGGTCGGGAAATTCTTGTAGTGACTCCCACGGCAATTCACTATCACTATTTTTACCTGAATTTCCTATCCAGGTGGTAAATAGTCGATGTTCAAGTTTGGCTCAAGAAGATCATTTTTGTCGTGATCCCACGGCAGATCTCAAGGACTTGCCGGAATCTTTGTCCGACATGGAGTAATCTACACGAACATTCTTGCGACAAGTGACTGTTGCCTGATGGAGTTTGGAACAGTTGGCGGAGTTTGGGAAACAGCAGAATCGCTACCTATCGCATTCCAAATAACTTCAAATAACGTTCCTAAATTCCAAATTCTTCGAGCGCAAGAATTGCACAGGCACACGGTCCGAAAATAGCTCCATGTTTTGAACAACTTTCACTCAAACCGCTCTGCAAAGATCAGCGAAAATTGTTCCGTAAGAATCCTTTCTTTGCGACGCTTTGAAAAGGTTTTCCGAAGAAACTAAATCTAATTTAGCCTGCTTGCAGACGGCTCCTGTTTCCTTTGCTTCACAGAGAGACGTCTGCTCGCAGGCTAAGCCTAATCTTCCAGGATGAGATAAAGTTCCAAATTTAACTGTAAAAATTACAAATCCTAAAGCGATCGCTTGGAGTTTGTTTTGATTTTGATGGAAGTAAATTTGTATCATCCGGTGATCTGTTATTCGTAAAATTCGTTATTCACAAGCTGCCACGCTATGAATTTATCCAACTGCGAAAGTGTTAAAGGGGCGTTTTTCAAAATCATGGGGTTTGCGGGTAAGCGTTTCCTTTTCTCGCCTCCCCTCCCCCTCTCCGCTTCTTCCATCAATGTTGCGCTCGCTCCAATGTTCGCGCCGCCAAAAAGCGAAAAATGCCTCGAACGGCCGGAAAAACCTACGGAAAAGCTTGCTACGCAGGCTATAGTATAACTTATTAATCTTTTACATGCACAAAATGCCCCTATCACCGCAATAGGAAAATATCAAGTGAACTTTCGAAGGGAGAGCAAATTATAACTAGTTTTAAGTGATTTTTCTAAGACACAACGATACAATTTGAAAAAGTTGACCCAACTTTTTCAAGCTGCAATCCTTTTCCACCCTGGCCATCCACAGCTTGAAACACTTACTGATAGTTTTGATACACTGATATAGTTGCCTTCAACAAAACTGTAAAACTTTCTATTGATGCATATGTGACTTTTGGCTTTTAAAGAGTTACTAAAAATAGCTGACGTAGTCCCTTTAAGCAGGCGCCTAAGTTAAAATTAGAACGCCATGTCGTTGACGGACGATGGGAACCGCGTCGGACACTCTTACGTCATCTGCCCAGCCTAACGGACTACACAGAGACAGATTGATCCAACCACAAAGCAGTGACACGGAATACGAAACAAAGAATGCGGAAACAAACCAGAAAGAATAAAAAAATATATCTGATAACAGACACAGAGGACTTCTTGATAGGCCCGAAAGCTGTTTGTTTGTTTGTTTGTTTGTTTTTTTTTTGTTTTTTGTTTTTTGTGATTTTGTGTTTTTTTTTTTTTTGCTGGCAGTTATTAATTTGTGAAAATAGTCTCATTCAAGTTGTTACATTAAAAAAAAGAAAACGAAACAAAAAAAAGAACAACAAAACAAAAGAAAAAAATTCCTATATTCGCTAAAAGCCGAATCCGCGACGTCGGCGTCTGAAGCAGGATATTAGTCCACTAGGCCATGAGCGTTTATTGTCATCTTTCAAGTTATTTTTAATACTTATTTCTTTTTCGTGTCAAGCTGCCTATCAGCATGAAAATGCTAGTGTTTTTCCTGGCAAAATGTGTTCGGAACGCCGTAAAAACCATGGTTGTTGACAGAAAAAAACAAAAAGCACTAGCTCTGCTATATTTGGCGTCGAAACTGATGCGAAAAGCTGCGAACTCAAGCGCACAGCCTGCGTAGCAAGCGTTTCCAGATTTTTACGGTTGTGTGATACGATCAGGTTCTATTGTGCAATCTGAGTTTAATTATTTAAGGCTGTTTGTTTTAGGTAAGTTTTTATGCGGTTTATAGCCTGCGTAGCAAGCGTTTCCGTAGGGCTTTCCGCCCGTTCGAGGCGTTTTTCGCTTTTTGGCTGCACAAAAATTGGGGCGAGTGCAACACTGATGGAAGCAGTTTTCGCGCGGCCAAAAAAGCGAAAAGTGCTTTGAACGTGCGGAAAGCCTTACAGAAACGCTTGCTACGCAGGCTATAAACCGCATAAAAACTTACCTAAAACAAACAGCCTTAAATAATTAAACTCAGATTGCACAATAGAACCTGATCGTATCACACAACCGTAAAAACCTTCATCGTCTCTTGTAATGGAGCTTAGAGTGAAGATGGCCTGTCCAGAGAATAGCACACCACTCACACGTCCAACGTATGCTGAGGGGACTGAGAACGGGACTGAACCAAAGCCGACTACTAGTACCACCAGGCTATTGTTGTAGTCAATATCATACATATCAACCATCTTTAGTCCCCATTGTACCCTACCAACATCGCCAGAAAAATTCCAGGTAAAGTTCACAGAAGACCCAACCAGTGCTGTGACTGTCTTTCCTTGATATGTTGATTTACCGCCTGACTGGCTGCAATATAAATTTAAAACATAAATAAACAAGGCAGTCTCCAGACGCTGGTATCCGGGCACGGATCTTTCAAGACTCACTGCAGTTGAAAATTTTGAGATTTTCAACTGAAGAATTTTGACAGAAAGGTACAAACATTCTGAAAGAATTCGATATTTGTTTAGAATTAAGAAGCTAGCAATTAAGAAAAATATGTTGGTATTTCAACACTCAACGATATTCTACTTTATTTGGTGAAGGCCATCCATTTAATATCGAAGGCAAACTTTGTGAAAAATCTACTGTGACACTGTGACACAGTCACTCATTAAATACACAAGTATGTTTTCCACTACCTCTTATCAACTCGTCTAAGGATGAACAAACCTCAAAAGAGAAAAAAAGCAACATACCTGTATGCGGAATTAACAACAGTACAAGGAAAATACAGCATTCTACAAACCACATTCTAACGAAGCTGAACGAGCATTCGCGAAATTCTATGCAAAACATGTAACCAAGGAGAGATCAACAATACAGAACGATAGAAGAACGGCTTTTTCTTGGCTCACGAACTATTTGACTGAGAGCGAGGAATTTTTCATCCCACCTAACCACTAGCTTAAGCGGAAGTTACTTTGCTTTCTTACCACTCTGATGTCTTATTACGTTTCCCGTTTTAATGAAAAATCTTCCTGAATACAACCAAGATTAAAAAAGAAATAAAACAATGCGGAAATTTACACCCATCGAGTCATCTAAATCCCGGAAATGCTACAACGACCTGTGTGAATATACCGTGTGGCACTAAATTTTTGCGGGTTCTCATTTTTGCGATTTTTGCGGTTTTCTTCGGGATCCGCAAAAAAAAGTTCCCGCAAAATAAAAATAACCGCAAATTTTTTTCCGCAAAAATTTACTCCACTGTAGAAGTTGTATATAAAGATACTGGCTTGAATGAGAAAATGTTCTAGATAACTCAGTGGATAATACATCAAGTGGTACTCTAGTTATTGTCAATGCGTTGAAATAGAAAGACGTTGATTAGTGTTTTACATTCGCTTGTTTTTTCCGTGTTAGCTTTCTTTTGCATGTGTAAAAACGAAAATGTTATCATTCCTATATTTAAACTCGACTCCCAGAAAATCGCAAAAATTAATTCCCAGCACGAAGAACCAGTCTTTTCCAATCGCAAAAATTAGTTCCTGCAAAACACAAAAATTCGCCAATCCGCAAAATTAAACTCCCGCAAAAATTTAGTGCCACACGGTAACTGAAGAAGTTATCGGGAAATACCGGATCACGTGCATGCACTGTAGCTTGAATTTAGTTTAGTTGAGAATAGAGTGATTAAATGATTCACAAGAATGAGTGCTACTGCCGACACAACGTAGATGTAAATGTTTTCATCTCCTGATGCCAACATGCATTACGTTACTGAAGAGTGAAAAGGAATAAATGCTTAAGCTTCAACCTCAAAGTACACGAGTGACTTATTATGAATATTTATTAAAATTAAGACAAAACAACAACAACAACAACAACAACAACAACAAACAAACAAACTGAGAAATACACATCTATTAGTCTAAATGATAGTTGGCTTTTTAGGTTGACTTTTACGCCCTTATTTGTTTACAATAAATGGCACGTTCGGTTTTAGCGGTTTAATTTGGTAAAAACTTTGGTAAAACTTTATTTATACAGGGTGGCCCATTCAGCACAGTGGCTGGTCTCCAGAGGGGCCCTGCTAAATACAATTTCTAAAAATATAAAATATCTAATTGTTTAAAATAGTTATAAAAATAGAGTTAAAAGCTAATGTTTAGTAATTAAAATAGTTATATAAAAAGAGTTTAAAAGCGAAAACGAATTACAAGCATGAACGGTATATAGAAAAGATAAATATCGTAAATTAGGTGCTATGAAAAAAAGTGGGCTTTAACAAGATTTTTAAAAGAGGAGAGAGATGCAGCTTGTTGGATTTTTGAAGGTAGTGAGTTAAAAAGGGCTGAGCCAGAAAATCTAAAAGTACGCTTGCCAAGGCTAAGCTTGGGTTTAGGTAGATGGAAGTCAGCCTTCTTTCGAGTGTTGTAGCCATGTACATTGTAGTTCCTAATGAAATAGTTACTTAAATACTGAGGAACTAAGTTATGCAGACATTTATAAACTAAAACACATTTGTGTATTTTACGGTTTGTTTCTAAGTCAGCCCACCCTAAAACATTAAAAGTATCTCTAGAAGAGTCACGCTTAAGAATGATACGGGCAGCACGGTTTTGCAGCCGCTGTAGACTTTTGCTGGAGCCAACAGACAGTTGGCTCCAGTTAAGGCAAGTTAAGGCAAGCTTTGTTAAGCCCTAGCTAATATTTGTTTATTATAACCATCTTTCAAACAAACTATTTTATTTTTTTCTTGAAACCACATAAAATGCATGTCTTGAACATAGTACTCACTATTGACTATCAGACTCAGTAATTTCTCTGTAGCTGTTCTTCCCACAGAGTTTAATTAGCCCAGCACGTGTATATTCCTGAATCTGCTTTGGTGATTTTACTAAAGGTGAGATAAGCTGTTTTGAATCCAAAACCTTTCACTCTTTCATTGTGGATCCACCTCACAGCTGGGTTTGGAATACTTGTCGCTTCACAGGTTGTATTTACAGGACTCCCCTCACTGTAAGTCGCATGAATTACTGCTGTTAGTTGGGCAATGCATTAAGGAATGCCTGTGTTAGAATTCTGTTTTTTTTTTGTGGTTTCCAAGGCACTGCTTTATCTTCAAGAGGATTAATTTATTGGCGAAAAGACACAACAAATGAATGGAACGTGAATGAAAGACTTGATTCTAAAGAAGAAATAAGTAACGTTTCACCATTAAACTCACCGAAACAAATTGTTGCTAGTGAATTAAGGATCTCCCATATTTTCCAATGCGTTTAAGAATTTTGGCTCGAAAATCTCTACCTTTTTTTCACTGAATTTCGTATTTGTCTCTATTACTGGGTTAAAGACATGTCAGACAGATCAGAACAAACTAACTAACAAGTTTAGGTGGTCGAAATCTGGACTTTCGAAGCTATTGATTGACTCTACTTTGCATCCGTAAAATCTCTCATCGGATTTTCTAATGGAACGTAGAGTGAAGATGGCCTGACCAGAGAATTTGTTGCCAGTGAGACTTCCTCTTATACGCTTTTTGTATCCTTTGGAGAGTGCAATTGGAAAAAAAGTAGGGCTTCTTGATGGGTTCAGAGATACCAGTACCCTGTTGTTAATAAACGCATTTCCGCCATCTTTTTTAAGCCCCCACAAAATTCCCAAAACACCATCAGAACCGCCAGAAAAGCTCCAGGAAAAGTTCACAGAGGATCCAGGCGACACTGCTACAGTTTTTCCACGATATCTTGAAGTGAATTGGAAATGGCTTGCTGCAAGACGAATTGAGAATTGAGAAACTGTTACAATAACATTTCCTTTTTTGGCAAAGCTTTATTGTTTTCTCTAGTTGTTCTCCAATCCTTCCACTATACCACCCAAAAATTATGGTATTTCTCCTCAACTCTAATGATTTTGAAACTGCAAGAGGTCTAATTCTTTATGCCCGAGCCCGTTGAAAGAAAACACAAGTAAGTAAATTTTTAAAGATACGATTTTTGGGTTCAAAGAAATTAAAAACAAAATCCTAAACCAATACATACATATATAGGTGGGTATTGCCAGCGACAACGCACGCCACTTAATTAAGGTGAGTTTGAATCAAATTGGCTTTTCACATGTTATAGCAACAAGAAAACTGCAACCAGCAGCTTGCAATAGACTGGGTACAATTTGAGTATACTGAAAAAGAACCACCCACTGAAGTTGTTTGATATGTCTGTATCTAAATAGACCACTAACGTCTACGAATTAAATTGTTGAAATTAAATTAAAGCATGCGTCACGAACCATAATACGAAAGGGTCAAATAAGGACACACGTACATGTAATGATGTTTAACACTGTTTCAGCTTACATATTAGGTTGAAACAACAAAGAAACCCAGAGTCGACATAAACGTCGTACGTGTTTCATAGGCTACATGCAGTGAACAAGTACTGAAAAGATGTTTATACCTGTATGAGTAATTATCACCAGTGTAATGAAAATACACCATCCTAGTGATGTTAGCATTGCGTTTACCAAAAGCTTCTCGGCGATGGTAAACAGTAAGACAAAAGCTATTGTCACTAATATTGCAATAGTCTAAAGGTGGGGCGGTTTCATCAATATTTCACTGGTGAGGTAGAGCGGTCATTTCTTTTGTATCCTCTTGTATTCAAAGACTTTTACGAAACTCGGAACTGAAGGCAGATTAGTCTTTCCCGCTTTAGCGGAAAATGATAACACGTCACACATGTATCATATGAGTACAGTTGGTTATTCACAATTTAATTTTCAAAGACCCGAAAAATGTAATTTAGCCTTTGCGTACCTCGAAGCAAATGTGCAAGAATTTCGCCAACCACGGACTTCTTGAACATTTAGCTTTTGTGTCCAAAAAAAAAAAATACTCAACCGCATGGATCAAAGTGATGTGACTCTGAATTTCAGTATTTTTTTAAACTTTCGTTTACCGCATTAAGCAGGAGATCGAATGTAGGTGGTAGGAGGTGAAAGTGTCCTTGCACACTACGTGTGCACGCGGAAGCCAGCTCCAGTTTCATTCAGTAACGCGGTTTGGAACGCTCTCCCAACACCCTCCCAAATGCATCTGTTCGGTTGTTTATTTTAAACGCTTGAATCAATAGTACGGGAAGGAGTCAGAAAATTATATTGTAGGCAAGTTAACTCCTTTTTGAAATTAATAGAAAAGCCGGGTTTTTCACACCAGCAGACTATCTTGACATGATTTCACCAATTATGACCTTCTTTGCTTCGCAAAATGTCTTACATGCGTCGGGCTAAAATTTCAGCCTTTGCATAAGGTAACAAAAAGTAGGTGTTTCGAGCACTCACAATTGACAACAATATTCAATTCTTTCTCTGTCCTTCCTGTAGAGTTTTTTGCCCTACTTGTGTAGATTTCTGCTTTTGTCTTGCTGATTGTGTTAAAAGTGAGATAAGCTGTTTTGGACCCAGAACTCTTCACTTGTCCTTTATGGATCCACCTCACATCTTCGTCTGGTGTCCCCGTTGGTTTGCAGGTGATATTAACAGGATTCCCTCTGCCGATGAAAAGGCGACATAAAGAGTTAGTTCACACTACTTCACAAGATTTTCTATTACCTCGTAGAAAATTTAAGTTGTATTGCGAACACGATTGGAGAGTGGGAGCCAGGGTTTGGTTGACGAAATCTTGGTGCGTTGAATTTCGGTATGGTACAAGGAATGTTGACTGTTTGCGTTTACGTGCTGCGTGCATTGAGTTACGTACCTTCAACAAGTAAGTAGACTGAATCATAATAAGAAGGGTATAAAACGTTAACCGGTGTTATCATGCAGACATAAAACTGTTCATCATCTTTTGTTACGGAACTAAGAGTGAAGTTTGCCTGACCAGAGGATACGTCATCGTGACGTCTTCCACTCACACGTCCAATATATGACCGTGGGACTGGCAAAGACAAATAAGAGTTGCCCTATCTGTCAAACAGATTTGTTTTCCATTGTCATCAATGCCATGATCTTTCTTGAGTCCCCAGAGTATAGAAAGAACTTGACCAGAGAAGGTCCATGTAAAGTTCACTGAAGAACCAACCAATCCTGTCACAGTCCCTCCTGGATATGATGACGTGAAGTGTGCCTGACTTGCTGTAGGAAATAACATTAAACGATGTGGAAAGATCAGAAATGTATACCAAATTCAAGACGCTTTTCTATAGGCCGGGAACTTAGCTTTGGAAACAATGTTTTAATGAAGCACCAAACGTCTATCAAAGTATACTTGCATTGCCTGAAACCTCGAATATAATATTTTGAGCTCGAGTAGTTATCAGCGATAAATTTCCCCATATGAGATCAGTGCATTAATACGCACAGAGGTAATGAGAATTAACAAAATGGTCATTTAAATCGAATTGCCTATATGCTGTGTGATAATGATGCCGGCTGTGATGTTGTCCTAAAACATGTGGAATACGAATTCAAATAATATCCTTTTATTTAATTTAACATCACTATCGTTTAAGTATAGTAAACAAAAAAATTACTGTCAGTTCAAAACAATTAAATTGTACTTCTGAACTCTTCATTTCAAGCACATCTCATCGACGTCGGAATTAACGATACATGTGTTGCACATTAAAGGAGCGATGTCACGGTATTTTCATTCATTTTTCTGATCTGACAAAATTACTTTCTCATATTAGAAAACCTCAAAATAATAGTTTCCAAAGGTAGAAAAATACCAAAGAAGTAATAATAAAACAAAACTAAACAAGGATGGGGAGATTAAGATGGATAATGAATGTCAAACTTGAAAAAATTTGCCAATGTTTTCAAGAGGCACTATCCATGACGTACTCCTTTAAGTAACGCTTCAGTCGAAAAAAGACACCTCTTGTTCGATTATTCAGTTATTTAAATTTGGTATTTTATGTTGCAAAAAGGGCATTTCTCCGAACAACTAAAGTAAGTCGTGAAGCAATAAAACTGGAATAAGAATACACGTACTTAACAAGTGGTTTATGGGGAAAATAAGCATCTCCTTTAAGAATCAGCGTACCTACAGGTAGCTAAACGAATTTTATACATACCTGCATGTGGTATTAGCAGTGCAAGGAAAATGCAACATTGTGTAGATGCCATTACTAAGCGTGCCAAACTCATCCTCTCCAGGATGAACAGCCGGTCGAAAAAGCTTGCCATCCGATGCAATATATCAAAGATGCATCTTACAAATAATCCTTTGCTGTGTTGGACGCCATAGTTACGCTGTCTGTTGATTGACCCTTTCCCAATCGACTGCCACAGAACGCGGAAAACTCTTTCGCGTGTGACGAAGATTCAGCGGACGTTGATTGACAAGGTCACGCCTAGTGTATATCATTTCCTTTCATATCTTTCGCTGCGAGATCCAAAATATAAAAACTGATAAAGGCCCCGCCTTGACCTTTCCCGCTTTCAACAATCCACAGCCTTCTTATAAGGATTAGGTAAATCAGAAACGACAGAATTAATGTTAAATAAGGCAACCAGTTTCCAATACATCAGTTTGATGCTAAAAAATCATGTTGGCTTTCCATGAAGTAGCACCAGGAAGGTAATACACCAAGGCAACAGCTTTCAAAAATGTCGTTGATGAAGACCTTGCCTTTAGTTTGAAACTGTATGAGAAATGTAAATTTTTCATGTATTTGCCTCCATAGAAACTCAACCGTTTTTCAACAATACGCTATGACATGAACTCTAAACGTAACAAAGTATACTAGAAATTACAGAACTCACAGCTTATCACGAGATTCAATTGTCCCTCTGCACTTCCAGCAGAGTTGTTGGCGCTACATATGTACAGGCCTGCGTCTGCTTTGCCGACTTTTCATAAAGTCGGCATTTCTGCATTCTCGTTCTCAGAGTATACGATCTGTTCGGTCAGCGGTGGGATCGTAGGGCTCTGGTATCAGCCATTACTGGATGTCGTGAAATTCACGACATCCGGTAGCGCATGTCTAATTCGTTAAGCTACTATTGCGCCTGCTCTATTCTCGTCCGTGGAGCTCTGGGCATGACAATTCTGACAACAACGGAGAAATTTGAATTTCTATCGATCGAGTCATTCCCTAGATCGACTAAAAGCTGTTCTGGACCCTCTAAATCTCCTGCATTTAGCGGAAAACCTGGAGCTATAAAAGGAACAAACTTAAGAAGCTACGTGCCGTAGTTGCTCGAGCTCACGGGTTTTGGATTTATATCTTGCCTGAATAAAGGTATATTTGCATTTGCGTTACACTGAATTGTACAGTTATTTTATTACCGTCTGGTTTCTGTTGTGTGGGAATGTCAACTGTGTACTAATCGTTTCGCCTCTAAATGCTACAATGTATTACGTTTTACCCCATCGAAAATTTCCAGAACATTTGGCGCCCGAGTTTTTAAACATCGACATCAAGAGGTTATTACAAGAGTTACATGAAAGTTTATTTATGGACAAGCTGTAGTTTTGTAGAAAAGGCTGTAGCGAGAAAAGAATCGCTGGCATTTAGCGACAATCTCTAACACTTTGAATTCTTACATGCTTAACCAAACAGCAAAATTTGGTCGCTTAATCTGCCCTAAGCCACTGCACATTCTTTGCGTGGAAAATTGATCAAGTCAACATATTTAAAATTTTAAAATGCCTTGATTACTTCAACCGGAAATAAAACGTTATGCGTAGAAGGCAAAAAATTTTAACGTTATTGCGCATACAGTTTGAATCGACCAGAGCTACAGGAGACGTAATTTAAAAAAGCCGCGTAGCTCTTGGGACGAGAATGGCATTTCTGTGGTTCACCAAACATAAACCAACTTGAGCTAAAAAAAGCATACAAATTAACCTTTTACACGTACAAGTTCATCAATCTATCGCATGATTTCATTGATAAACGATACGAGTCGTCAGAAAACCCATCATGACCCCAGTTATCCGATACATCGCCTAAAAAGAACGCAAATATCTCCGAACAGGCCCGAAGACACAGCTAAGTTACTCTCTTGGGAATACCGAACATTCCCGAACAACACCGAATCTACTCTACTGCTCACGAAAATTACCACAGGAATGTAAGAAAACTTTCAAATAATCTCTTGGTTGGTATGGCAACCAAGAGATAAAAAGGAATCACGACCGCTGACAATGACGGACTCTCAAGTTCGTGAGAAAAGATTTCATACCAAAAAGAAAAAAGAGGAATTAGAAGTTAGTATAGAATCGAATAATCAAGTTTGACTCATTGTTATCAACGTAAACAAACATATTGGTGAAAGAAAACAAAAATTCTCCAGGCAGAAAAAAATGTTTTTTATACTTATAAAAAGAAAAAAAGAAACAAACAAAGAACTGAGCAAAAAGCATCACAACCACGAGATCTCCAGGCCGTGGGACGGTTACTTGAGATTCGTTTTGAAATATTCGAACTACTGCATTCGCGTGACGTAGTTGACTGTAAACGTCTGAGACGCCTGTCGTTCAGACGCCATTACTGTTTCGAATGCGTGTGCAATACGTGTAGAATAAGTGTACTCAGGCGACAACCGTTTTCCCATGTCCTCAGATAATGGAATTCGAACATCCATTTTCGTTTTCCGTCTTCTTAGGACAATGAAAAACTAAATTCGAACATTTATTTTTGTTTTTGGCATTCCTATGATTTTGGAATTGGGAATTCCAATCTCTACTTCCGTTATTCGTCTTTTGTTTTTCTACGACATTGAAAAACGGAATTCGAACTTCCATTTTTGGTTAAAAACAAAAATTAATGATAATAACACTTAAAGGAAATTAATTGTTTTTCTTATCCAGGGCGTTCAGATATACCAAGACTTCATTTTAAAGACGTCAGCGTTAATTATACACATTATCTAGTCACGTGGGATTTCCTGGATGATAACGGTGGAGCGCGAGTAAACTGCTTTACGGTGTGGTATCGTGAATTGGCAAGAAACAAGACTCAAAAAACTTGGTGCATGGTTAATACGACAGAACCCAGAATTTATCTGAAACTTAATTGTTGTTTAACTTATGAGATAACGGTTACAGCCTGGAATAGAAATGGTCCCAGCTTCACTGATCCGGACAACGCTGCTACAATTACAGTGTTAAGAGGTAACGTGTTATGGTGTGTTTTCGTTAACGCTACGGTTTTGGGTCAAGGACAGGAAAAATATTCAATAACCTGAAGTTTTTGAAAAATTGGAGGGTACAGGTCGTTTTCTGATTTCTTGAAGGGGTGCTCTTTGCATCGTTTCTCCATACGTTACTGTAAGTAATGTATTGTAAGTACTGTAACGCTTTTTGTAAGTTAAGTGACTGTACGTAATGTTTCCTAAGTACTGTACTGTGTTGTTGCAAAAAAAAAATAAACCAATTACAGAAAAAAAAAAAATACGTCACGGAAGCCAAGGTCGACAGGTAATAGCTACATAGCGTTTCTAGGTCACGCGGTCTTGGCTGGTGGTCCCGGGATTACAGTGATTCGGGATCCAGCCCGCATGCTCTGTAGTTGTAACAGTAGTTCCTTCCACCTCGTGAGCGACAGCCGCGTCATAAGCGTCCAGAGAGCGGCAAATGTTGGTCTTACCCTTACCCGGTGGGGGCTTACCATCGTATCCCCAGTTCAGATACTGAACCGGACAGCAAAGCCAATAACTAGGAAAGGAAGATAAGTCTGGTGACTTGCAGCTACGTATACGTGGACAGCTGATTTGTGTTTTACTACGTAACAGGTGTTAACAAAACGAATACTAAAGGGTTGAAAACTTTCGAAAAAGAACTTTGTTTGAAAAAAAAAAAAACTCAGAAACTGTAAAAAATTAATAAATGAAAATGTAATAAATGTTATACATTACTCTAGCAGGAGTTATGTCTCTGGCAATTCCTGTTGCCTGCTGTTAATTGCTGACAAAATGGAAGTAATTGTTTTTTTCCGTCTCCTAGACTTGCCAGGCAAAACCATCATTACGAGCTTAGATCCTCATGGTAAGTGTGCTTATTGCTGGAATAAAACATGCATTAAATTAAGTAACTACGGCAATTGTAGAAGCTCGGAAATTCATGGACGAGATTTAGTATTCCTGAAAAGTGTCTCAGATTTTTTCACGACCTTTTGGAAACATTCGAAATTATGTCTTTTAATCTTTTGCCACTGATATAAATGTTTCATTGCTGCTAATTCATTTTAGACTTCATTATTTCTTTAGTATATGTAGTAAATTATGTTGACTTTCAGTATTTTGCATTTTTAGAGAGCTCTAAGCAAGGTCAATCACAGGTGAGAGAAGCTGAAAAGTATTTTCCTTTCACGGCCTTCGCCCTGGTCATACCAATGTTAGTGTGCATAGGTTTTTTGCTGAAATCAAAGATATGCAAGAACACTTCTTTTAAATGTACGTACACAAAAACGTTTAATGTGGAGACAGAAAAATGGATAAAATGAATGTGTGAATGGACGAACGAACGCAGCAAATGCAACGAATGAAACAATAAAATCAACGAACGAACCAACGAATGAACAAGTAATGAATGGGTGAGTAAACGAACTACCGATCCAACGAAAAAACGAACGAACGAACGAATGACGGCGTGAGTGAATTTGTGAATGCATGGACGATGGATGGAGATAGGAAGGGAGAGAGGAAATGAGGAAGAGAGGGAGGGAGGGATGACGTATTGATATTGAATTAACGAATGGACGAACGAATGAATCAATGAATCGATGCCTTATTGTATATTTAGCTGTCAAAATTGATGACGTCGAGGAGCCAGAAAATGAGATGGAAGAAATTGAAAGGTTAGTGTTGCCAAATCAATTACAGTTTGCCCTGTAGCTGCAAAAGGCTAAAGAGAAAACGCATTTATTTCCTTCCAATTTACGTCACATGGACATAATTGGGTTTAACTCTTCAGCGGAAATGACACAGATCGACACTTTGAAAGCATCAAGGCCACGACATAACTTCCCTCTAGCGGCAAAAACGAAAACAAAACGAAAAACTATTCAAACTCACGCTTTTTCGAGGCAAATCTCTTCACAAACTCTTTCTCTGCTCGCCATTCTAGTTGAAGTCCCGGATGTTGAGAAAAATTCTCAAGAGGACACCTTTATACCACCGCCTTTGACAAGAATTTTTCTAAGTCTTTGGCCAGGCCAAGATTCAAGTCCAATTTTGCTCTGTCCGTTTAGACCTACTTTTCGAGGCCAAAGACTTGTTACCACCTCGAGCAAAGCCCACAATATCAATCCCTGCAAATGGACCCGAGTCAAAGACCCGTTAAGTTCAAAAAGCAAAACAAACTGCAGGTAAGACATTAGACGACGCATTACCAGCAAATCGTAAGATTTTTTCCATCACTAGGCTTCATGATGCCTTCAGGAAAACTTTGCTCAAGGCAGCCAACTGAAAATCTAGATCTATTCATTTCAATTTGAGCGAAGACCGCTCCAATTCAAAAATGTCGTTAACTTGCGTAGGAGAGAGAGACAGAAAGAGAATGGGCCAGAGTGAAGAGAAACCCTACCCGGGGAGGGAGGAGGGGGGGGGGGGGTAGAGTGTGTCCGGGAGAAAAAAAAGCCTGAATAGCCTAACACTCTGTTCTGTTCATTTTTACCGATAAATGCTTTGCGATTGCCGAAAAAAAAAATCCAAAAAAAAAATAAACAAACAGGAACAGCATGAACAACTCAAGATCAACTAAAATTTCTGTAGGTATGTTTTATCAAATCCAGTCAGAAAGTTCAAACAAATTGGTCGCAATGTACAAGATAAGTTGATGCTCTACTTTACATGAGGTACTTGATCAAAATAAACTGTAGCAGTCACAAATAGAACAAAAGTGGACTTCAAAGCCTTGTTCTATAGGAGAGAAAAGCAAAATCAAAACACAAACAAAAATCAAACAGACAAGGAAGTCTGTGCTCAGTGTGTCAAAAAAAAAGAAAACAGTGAATTTCTTCTGGAAAAGTTTTTGTTATTTCGTGGCCTAACTTCATGCTTGAAGCCCGTCTTTTGGCATCAGTGACATTTGAATGCAACAGAGACCTCATTTAGACTGATACGCGTCTTAGATCTGCCCTATACTTTGCCGTATACCTTTGAGCTTTCTGACTGATTTTACAAAAACATACCTATACAAAATTCAAGACAGTTTCCAACTTTGTTCATCTAAGGCCTCTGCTAATCAATAGGCAGCCCCAAATTAGGGCTTATTATGACAATTCTAAATCGAGTAAATGTTTGGAAAGAAACACGTTTAATTTTTAATGCAACTGAAACTGACATACATTTTTGACAGACTAGGAAATTAATCATGACCTCTGAACTCTTGAGAAGGTGGGCTGCAAATTGCAAATCTCACTCAAAATCCGACCCGTTCGAGTTAAAATTTATCTTTCTAAGGACAACTAGCCTTAAGCAAAGTGAAACAGCGTTTTCAATCGGGACTTGATCGAATTCCTACATTATTCACTGTTCCAAATAATCAAACAAATGCAGCCCGCTAAAATTTACTGACACGTCTGGTAAATGTTACGTCAACTCTTCAGCAGAAATGACACAGATCGACACTTTGAAAGCATCAAGGCCACGACATAACTTCCCTCTAGCGGCAAAAACGAAAACAAAACGAAAAACTATTCAAACTCACGCTTTTTCGAGGCAAATCTCTTCACAAACTCTTTCTCTGCTCGCCATTCTAGTTGAAGTCCCGGATGTTGAGAAAAATTCTCAAGAGGACACCTTTATACCACCGCCTTTGACAAGAATTTTTCTAAGTCTTTGGCCAGGCCAAGATTCAAGTCCAATTTTGCTCTGTCCGTTTAGACCTACTTTTCGAGGCCAAAGACTTGTTACCACCTCGAGCAAAGCCCACAATATCAATCCCTGCAAATGGACCCGAGTCAAAGACCCGTTAAGTTCAAAAAGCAAAACAAACTGCAGGTAAGACATTAGACGACGCATTACCAGCAAATCGTCAGATTTTTTCCATCACTAGGCTTCATGATGCCTTCAGGAAAACTTTGCTCAAGGCAGCCAACTGAAAATCTAGATCTATTCATTTCAATTTGAGCGAAGACCGCTCCAATTCAAAAATGTCGTTAACTTGCGTAGGAGAGAGAGACAGAAAGAGAATGGGCCAGAGTGAAGAGAAACCCTACCCGGGGAGGGAGGAGGGGGGGGGGGGGGGGTAGAGTGTGTCCGGGAGAAAAAAAAGCCTGAATAGCCTAACACTCTGTTCTGTTCATTTTTACCGATAAATGCTTTGCGATTGCCGAAAAAAAAAAATCCAAAACAAAAAATAAACAAACAGGAACAGCATGAACAACTCAAGATCAACTAAAATTTCTGTAGGTATGTTTTATCAAATCCAGTCAGAAAGTTCAAACAAATTGGTCGCAATGTACAAGATAAGTTGATGCTCTACTTTACATGAGGTACTTGATCAAAATAAACTGTAGCAGTCACAAATAGAACAAAAGTGGACTTCAAAGCCTTGTTCTATAGGAGAGAAAAGCAAAATCAAAACACAAACAAACAATCAAACAGACAAGGAAGTCTGTGCTCAGTGTGTCAAAAAAAAAGAAAACAGTGAATTTCTTCTGGAAAAGTTTTTGTTATTTCGTGGCCTAACTTCATGCTTGAAGCCCGTCTTTTGGCATCAGTGACATTTGAATGCAACAGAGACCTCATTTAGACTGATACGCGTCTTAGATCTGCCCTATACTTTGCCGTATACCTTTGAGCTTTCTGACTGATTTTACAAAAACATACCTATACAAAATTCAAGACAGTTTCCAACTTTGTTCATCTAAGGCCTCTGCTAATCAATAGGCAGCCCCAAATTAGGGCTTATTATGACAATTCTAAATCGAGTAAATGTTTGGAAAGAAACACGTTTAATTTTTAATGCAACTGAAACTGACATACATTTTTGACAGACTAGGAAATTAATCATGACCTCTGAACTCTTGAGAAGGTGGGCTGCAAATTGCAAATCTCACTCAAAATCCGACCCGTTCGAGTTAAAATTTATCTTTCTAAGGACAACTAGCCTTAAGCAAAGTGAAACAGCGTTTTCAATCGGGACTTGATCGAATTCCTACATTATTCACTGTTCCAAATAATCAAACAAATGCAGCCCGCTAAAATTTACTGACACGTCTGGTAAATGTTACGTCAACTCTTCAGCGGAAATGACACAGATCGACACTTTGAAAGCATCAAGGCCACGACATAACTTCCCTCTAGCGGCAAAAACGAAAACAAAACGAAAAACTATTCAAACTCACGCTTTTTCGAGGCAAATCTCTTCACAAACTCTTTCTCTGCTCGCCATTCTAGTTGAAGTCCCGGATGTTGAGAAAAATTCTCAAGAGGACACCTTTATACCACCGCCTTTGACAAGAATTTTTCTAAGTCTTTGGCCAGGCCAAGATTCAAGTCCAATTTTGCTCTGTCCGTTTAGACCTACTTTTCGAGGCCAAAGACTTGTTACCACCTCGAGCAAAGCCCACAATATCAATCCCTGCAAATGGACCCGAGTCAAAGACCCGTTAAGTTCAAAAAGCAAAACAAACTGCAGGTAAGACATTAGACGACGCATTACCAGCAAATCGTAAGATTTTTTCCATCACTAGGCTTCATGATGCCTTCAGGAAAACTTTGCTCAAGGCAGCCAACTGAAAATCTAGATCTATTCATTTCAATTTGAGCGAAGACCGCTCCAATTCAAAAATGTCGTTAACTTGCGTAGGAGAGAGAGACAGAAAGAGAATGGGCCAGAGTGAAGAGAAACCCTACCCGGGGAGGGAGGAGGGGGGGGGGGGGTAGAGTGTGTCCGGGAGAAAAAAAAGCCTGAATAGCCTAACACTCTGTTCTGTTCATTTTTACCGATAAATGCTTTGCGATTGCCGAAAAAAAAAAATCCAAAAAAAAAAATAAACAAACAGGAACAGTATGAACAACTCAAGATCAACTAAAATTTCTGTAGGTATGTTTTATCAAATCCAGTCAGAAAGTTCAAACAAATTGGTCGCAATGTACAAGATAAGTTGATGCTCTACTTTACATGAGGTACTTGATCAAAATAAACTGTAGCAGTCACAAATAGAACAAAAGTGGACTTCAAAGCCTTGTTCTATAGGAGAGAAAAGCAAAATCAAAACACAAACAAACAATCAAACAGACAAGGAAGTCTGTGCTCAGTGTGTCAAAAAAAAAGAAAACAGTGAATTTCTTCTGGAAAAGTTTTTGTTATTTCGTGGCCTAACTTCATGCTTGAAGCCCGTCTTTTGGCATCAGTGACATTTGAATGCAACAGAGACCTCATTTAGACTGATACGCGTCTTAGATCTGCCCTATACTTTGCCGTATACCTTTGAGCTTTCTGACTGATTTTACAAAAACATACCTATACAAAATTCAAGACAGTTTCCAACTTTGTTCATCTAAGGCCTCTGCTAATCAATAGGCAGCCCCAAATTAGGGCTTATTATGACAATTCTAAATCGAGTAAATGTTTGGAAAGAAACACGTTTAATTTTTAATGCAACTGAAACTGACATACATTTTTGACAGACTAGGAAATTAATCATGACCTCTGAACTCTTGAGAAGGTGGGCTGCAAATTGCAAATCTCACTCAAAATCCGACCCGTTCGAGTTAAAATTTATCTTTCTAAGGACAACTAGCCTTAAGCAAAGTGAAACAGCGTTTTCAATCGGGACTTGATCGAATTCCTACATTATTCACTGTTCCAAATAATCAAACAAATGCAGCCCGCTAAAATTTACTGACACGTCTGGTAAATGTTACGTCAACTCTTCAGCGGAAATGACACAGATCGACACTTTGAAAGCATCAAGGCCACGACATAACTTCCCTCTAGCGGCAAAAACGAAAACAAAACGAAAAACTATTCAAACTCACGCTTTTTCGAGGCAAATCTCTTCACAAACTCTTTCTCTGCTCGCCATTCTAGTTGAAGTCCCGGATGTTGAGAAAAATTCTCAAGAGGACACCTTTATACCACCGCCTTTGACAAGAATTTTTCTAAGTCTTTGGCCAGGCCAAGATTCAAGTCCAATTTTGCTCTGTCCGTTTAGACCTACTTTTCGAGGCCAAAGACTTGTTACCACCTCGAGCAAAGCCCACAATATCAATCCCTGCAAATGGACCCGAGTCAAAGACCCGTTAAGTTCAAAAAGCAAAACAAACTGCAGGTAAGACATTAGACGACGCATTACCAGCAAATCGTAAGATTTTTTCCATCACTAGGCTTCATGATGCCTTCAGGAAAACTTTGCTCAAGGCAGCCAACTGAAAATCTAGATCTATTCATTTCAATTTGAGCGAAGACCGCTCCAATTCAAAAATGTCGTTAACTTGCGTAGGAGAGAGAGACAGAAAGAGAATGGGCCAGAGTGAAGAGAAACCCTACCCGGGGAGGGAGGAGGGGGGGGGGGGGGGTAGAGTGTGTCCGGGAGAAAAAAAAGCCTGAATAGCCTAACACTCTGTTCTGTTCATTTTTACCGATAAATGCTTTGCGATTGCCGAAAAAAAAAAATCCAAAAAAAAAAATAAACAAACAGGAACAGCATGAACAACTCAAGATCAACTAAAATTTCTGTAGGTATGTTTTATCAAATCCAGTCAGAAAGTTCAAACAAATTGGTCGCAATGTACAAGATAAGTTGATGCTCTACTTTACATGAGGTACTTGATCAAAATAAACTGTAGCAGTCACAAATAGAACAAAAGTGGACTTCAAAGCCTTGTTCTATAGGAGAGAAAAGCAAAATCAAAACACAAACAAACAATCAAACAGACAAGGAAGTCTGTGCTCAGTGTGTCAAAAAAAAAGAAAACAGTGAATTTCTTCTGGAAAAGTTTTTGTTATTTCGTGGCCTAACTTCATGCTTGAAGCCCGTCTTTTGGCATCAGTGACATTTGAATGCAACAGAGACCTCATTTAGACTGATACGCGTCTTAGATCTGCCCTATACTTTGCCGTATACCTTTGAGCTTTCTGACTGATTTTACAAAAACATACCTATACAAAATTCAAGACAGTTTCCAACTTTGTTCATCTAAGGCCTCTGCTAATCAATAGGCAGCCCCAAATTAGGGCTTATTATGACAATTCTAAATCGAGTAAATGTTTGGAAAGAAACACGTTTAATTTTTAATGCAACTGAAACTGACATACATTTTTGACAGACTAGGAAATTAATCATGACCTCTGAACTCTTGAGAAGGTGGGCTGCAAATTGCAAATCTCACTCAAAATCCGACCCGTTCGAGTTAAAATTTATCTTTCTAAGGACAACTAGCCTTAAGCAAAGTGAAACAGCGTTTTCAATCGGGACTTGATCGAATTCCTACATTATTCACTGTTCCAAATAATCAAACAAATGCAGCCCGCTAAAATTTACTGACACGTCTGGTAAATGTTACGTCAACTCTTCAGCGGAAATGACACAGATCGACACTTTGAAAGCATCAAGGCCACGACATAACTTCCCTCTAGCGGCAAAAACGAAAACAAAACGAAAAACTATTCAAACTCACGCTTTTTCGAGGCAAATCTCTTCACAAACTCTTTCTCTGCTCGCCATTCTAGTTGAAGTCCCGGATGTTGAGAAAAATTCTCAAGAGGACACCTTTATACCACCGCCTTTGACAAGAATTTTTCTAAGTCTTTGGCCAGGCCAAGATTCAAGTCCAATTTTGCTCTGTCCGTTTAGACCTACTTTTCGAGGCCAAAGACTTGTTACCACCTCGAGCAAAGCCCACAATATCAATCCCTGCAAATGGACCCGAGTCAAAGACCCGTTAAGTTCAAAAAGCAAAACAAACTGCAGGTAAGACATTAGACGACGCATTACCAGCAAATCGTAAGATTTTTTCCATCACTAGGCTTCATGATGCCTTCAGGAAAACTTTGCTCAAGGCAGCCAACTGAAAATCTAGATCTATTCATTTCAATTTGAGCGAAGACCGCTCCAATTCAAAAATGTCGTTAACTTGCGTAGGAGAGAGAGACAGAAAGAGAATGGGCCAGAGTGAAGAGAAACCCTACCCGGGGAGGGAGGATGGGGGGGGGGGGGGGTAGAGTGTGTCCGGGAGAAAAAAAAGCCTGAATAGCCTAACACTCTGTTCTGTTCATTTTTACCGATAAATGCTTTGCGATTGCCGAAAAAAAAAAATCCAAAAAAAAAAATAAACAAACAGGAACAGCATGAACAACTCAAGATCAACTAAAATTTCTGTAGGTATGTTTTATCAAATCCAGTCAGAAAGTTCAAACAAATTGGTCGCAATGTACAAGATAAGTTGATGCTCTACTTTACATGAGGTACTTGATCAAAATAAACTGTAGCAGTCACAAATAGAACAAAAGTGGACTTCAAAGCCTTGTTCTATAGGAGAGAAAAGCAAAATCAAAACACAAACAAACAATCAAACAGACAAGGAAGTCTGTGCTCAGTGTGTCAAAAAAAAAGAAAACAGTGAATTTCTTCTGGAAAAGTTTTTGTTATTTCGTGGCCTAACTTCATGCTTGAAGCCCGTCTTTTGGCATCAGTGACATTTGAATGCAACAGAGACCTCATTTAGACTGATACGCGTCTTAGATCTGCCCTATACTTTGCCGTATACCTTTGAGCTTTCTGACTGATTTTACAAAAACATACCTATACAAAATTCAAGACAGTTTCCAACTTTGTTCATCTAAGGCCTCTGCTAATCAATAGGCAGCCCCAAATTAGGGCTTATTATGACAATTCTAAATCGAGTAAATGTTTGGAAAGAAACACGTTTAATTTTTAATGCAACTGAAACTGACATACATTTTTGACAGACTAGGAAATTAATCATGACCTCTGAACTCTTGAGAAGGTGGGCTGCAAATTGCAAATCTCACTCAAAATCCGACCCGTTCGAGTTAAAATTTATCTTTCTAAGGACAACTAGCCTTAAGCAAAGTGAAACAGCGTTTTCAATCGGGACTTGATCGAATTCCTACATTATTCACTGTTCCAAATAATCAAACAAATGCAGCCCGCTAAAATTTACTGACACGTCTGGTAAATGTTACGTCAACTCTTCAGCGGAAATGACACAGATCGACACTTTGAAAGCATCAAGGCCACGACATAACTTCCCTCTAGCGGCAAAAACGAAAACAAAACGAAAAACTATTCAAACTCACGCTTTTTCGAGGCAAATCTCTTCACAAACTCTTTCTCTGCTCGCCATTCTAGTTGAAGTCCCGGATGTTGAGAAAAATTCTCAAGAGGACACCTTTATACCACCGCCTTTGACAAGAATTTTTCTAAGTCTTTGGCCAGGCCAAGATTCAAGTCCAATTTTGCTCTGTCCGTTTAGACCTACTTTTCGAGGCCAAAGACTTGTTACCACCTCGAGCAAAGCCCACAATATCAATCCCTGCAAATGGACCCGAGTCAAAGACCCGTTAAGTTCAAAAAGCAAAACAAACTGCAGGTAAGACATTAGACGACGCATTACCAGCAAATCGTCAGATTTTTTCCATCACTAGGCTTCATGATGCCTTCAGGAAAACTTTGCTCAAGGCAGCCAACTGAAAATCTAGATCTATTCATTTCAATTTGAGCGAAGACCGCTCCAATTCAAAAATGTCGTTAACTTGCGTAGGAGAGAGAGACAGAAAGAGAATGGGCCAGAGTGAAGAGAAACCCTACCCGGGGAGGGAGGAGGGGGGGGGGGGGGGGTAGAGTGTGTCCGGGAGAAAAAAAAGCCTGAATAGCCTAACACTCTGTTCTGTTCATTTTTACCGATAAATGCTTTGCGATTGCCGAAAAAAAAAAATCCAAAAAAAAAAATAAACAAACAGGAACAGCATGAACAACTCAAGATCAACTAAAATTTCTGTAGGTATGTTTTATCAAATCCAGTCAGAAAGTTCAAACAAATTGGTCGCAATGTACAAGATAAGTTGATGCTCTACTTTACATGAGGTACTTGATCAAAATAAACTGTAGCAGTCACAAATAGAACAAAAGTGGACTTCAAAGCCTTGTTCTATAGGAGAGAAAAGCAAAATCAAAACACAAACAAACAATCAAACAGACAAGGAAGTCTGTGCTCAGTGTGTCAAAAAAAAAGAAAACAGTGAATTTCTTCTGGAAAAGTTTTTGTTATTTCGTGGCCTAACTTCATGCTTGAAGCCCGTCTTTTGGCATCAGTGACATTTGAATGCAACAGAGACCTCATTTAGACTGATACGCGTCTTAGATCTGCCCTATACTTTGCCGTATACCTTTGAGCTTTCTGACTGATTTTACAAAAACATACCTATACAAAATTCAAGACAGTTTCCAACTTTGTTCATCTAAGGCCTCTGCTAATCAATAGGCAGCCCCAAATTAGGGCTTATTATGACAATTCTAAATCGAGTAAATGTTTGGAAAGAAACACGTTTAATTTTTAATGCAACTGAAACTGACATACATTTTTGACAGACTAGGAAATTAATCATGACCTCTGAACTCTTGAGAAGGTGGGCTGCAAATTGCAAATCTCACTCAAAATCCGACCCGTTCGAGTTAAAATTTATCTTTCTAAGGACAACTAGCCTTAAGCAAAGTGAAACAGCGTTTTCAATCGGGACTTGATCGAATTCCTACATTATTCACTGTTCCAAATAATCAAACAAATGCAGCCCGCTAAAATTTACTGACACGTCTGGTAAATGTTACGTCAACTCTTCAGCGGAAATGACACAGATCGACACTTTGAAAGCATCAAGGCCACGACATAACTTCCCTCTAGCGGCAAAAACGAAAACAAAACGAAAAACTATTCAAACTCACGCTTTTTCGAGGCAAATCTCTTCACAAACTCTTTCTCTGCTCGCCATTCTAGTTGAAGTCCCGGATGTTGAGAAAAATTCTCAAGAGGACACCTTTATACCACCGCCTTTGACAAGAATTTTTCTAAGTCTTTGGCCAGGCCAAGATTCAAGTCCAATTTTGCTCTGTCCGTTTAGACCTACTTTTCGAGGCCAAAGACTTGTTACCACCTCGAGCAAAGCCCACAATATCAATCCCTGCAAATGGACCCGAGTCAAAGACCCGTTAAGTTCAAAAAGCAAAACAAACTGCAGGTAAGACATTAGACGACGCATTACCAGCAAATCGTCAGATTTTTTCCATCACTAGGCTTCATGATGCCTTCAGGAAAACTTTGCTCAAGGCAGCCAACTGAAAATCTAGATCTATTCATTTCAATTTGAGCGAAGACCGCTCCAATTCAAAAATGTCGTTAACTTGCGTAGGAGAGAGAGACAGAAAGAGAATGGGCCAGAGTGAAGAGAAACCCTACCCGGGGAGGGAGGAGGGGGGGGGGGGGGGGGTAGAGTGTGTCCGGGAGAAAAAAAAGCCTGAATAGCCTAACACTCTGTTCTGTTCATTTTTACCGATAAATGCTTTGCGATTGCCGAAAAAAAAAAATCCAAAAAAAAAAATAAACAAACAGGAACAGCATGAACAACTCAAGATCAACTAAAATTTCTGTAGGTATGTTTTATCAAATCCAGTCAGAAAGTTCAAACAAATTGGTCGCAATGTACAAGATAAGTTGATGCTCTACTTTACATGAGGTACTTGATCAAAATAAACTGTAGCAGTCACAAATAGAACAAAAGTGGACTTCAAAGCCTTGTTCTATAGGAGAGAAAAGCAAAATCAAAACACAAACAAACAATCAAACAGACAAGGAAGTCTGTGCTCAGTGTGTCAAAAAAAAAGAAAACAGTGAATTTCTTCTGGAAAAGTTTTTGTTATTTCGTGGCCTAACTTCATGCTTGAAGCCCGTCTTTTGGCATCAGTGACATTTGAATGCAACAGAGACCTCATTTAGACTGATACGCGTCTTAGATCTGCCCTATACTTTGCCGTATACCTTTGAGCTTTCTGACTGATTTTACAAAAACATACCTATACAAAATTCAAGACAGTTTCCAACTTTGTTCATCTAAGGCCTCTGCTAATCAATAGGCAGCCCCAAATTAGGGCTTATTATGACAATTCTAAATCGAGTAAATGTTTGGAAAGAAACACGTTTAATTTTTAATGCAACTGAAACTGACATACATTTTTGACAGACTAGGAAATTAATCATGACCTCTGAACTCTTGAGAAGGTGGGCTGCAAATTGCAAATCTCACTCAAAATCCGACCCGTTCGAGTTAAAATTTATCTTTCTAAGGACAACTAGCCTTAAGCAAAGTGAAACAGCGTTTTCAATCGGGACTTGATCGAATTCCTACATTATTCACTGTTCCAAATAATCAAACAAATGCAGCCCGCTAAAATTTACTGACACGTCTGGTAAATGTTACGTCAACTCTTCAGCGGAAATGACACAGATCGACACTTTGAAAGCATCAAGGCCACGACATAACTTCCCTCTAGCGGCAAAAACGAAAACAAAACGAAAAACTATTCAAACTCACGCTTTTTCGAGGCAAATCTCTTCACAAACTCTTTCTCTGCTCGCCATTCTAGTTGAAGTCCCGGATGTTGAGAAAAATTCTCAAGAGGACACCTTTATACCACCGCCTTTGACAAGAATTTTTCTAAGTCTTTGGCCAGGCCAAGATTCAAGTCCAATTTTGCTCTGTCCGTTTAGACCTACTTTTCGAGGCCAAAGACTTGTTACCACCTCGAGCAAAGCCCACAATATCAATCCCTGCAAATGGACCCGAGTCAAAGACCCGTTAAGTTCAAAAAGCAAAACAAACTGCAGGTAAGACATTAGACGACGCATTACCAGCAAATCGTCAGATTTTTTCCATCACTAGGCTTCATGATGCCTTCAGGAAAACTTTGCTCAAGGCAGCCAACTGAAAATCTAGATCTATTCATTTCAATTTGAGCGAAGACCGCTCCAATTCAAAAATGTCGTTAACTTGCGTAGGAGAGAGAGACAGAAAGAGAATGGGCCAGAGTGAAGAGAAACCCTACCCGGGGAGGGAGGAGGGGGGGGGGGGGGGGTAGAGTGTGTCCGGGAGAAAAAAAAGCCTGAATAGCCTAACACTCTGTTCTGTTCATTTTTACCGATAAATGCTTTGCGATTGCCGAAAAAAAAAAATCCAAAAAAAAAAATAAACAAACAGGAACAGCATGAACAACTCAAGATCAACTAAAATTTCTGTAGGTATGTTTTATCAAATCCAGTCAGAAAGTTCAAACAAATTGGTCGCAATGTACAAGATAAGTTGATGCTCTACTTTACATGAGGTACTTGATCAAAATAAACTGTAGCAGTCACAAATAGAACAAAAGTGGACTTCAAAGCCTTGTTCTATAGGAGAGAAAAGCAAAATCAAAACACAAACAAACAATCAAACAGACAAGGAAGTCTGTGCTCAGTGTGTCAAAAAAAAAGAAAACAGTGAATTTCTTCTGGAAAAGTTTTTGTTATTTCGTGGCCTAACTTCATGCTTGAAGCCCGTCTTTTGGCATCAGTGACATTTGAATGCAACAGAGACCTCATTTAGACTGATACGCGTCTTAGATCTGCCCTATACTTTGCCGTATACCTTTGAGCTTTCTGACTGATTTTACAAAAACATACCTATACAAAATTCAAGACAGTTTCCAACTTTGTTCATCTAAGGCCTCTGCTAATCAATAGGCAGCCCCAAATTAGGGCTTATTATGACAATTCTAAATCGAGTAAATGTTTGGAAAGAAACACGTTTAATTTTTAATGCAACTGAAACTGACATACATTTTTGACAGACTAGGAAATTAATCATGACCTCTGAACTCTTGAGAAGGTGGGCTGCAAATTGCAAATCTCACTCAAAATCCGACCCGTTCGAGTTAAAATTTATCTTTCTAAGGACAACTAGCCTTAAGCAAAGTGAAACAGCGTTTTCAATCGGGACTTGATCGAATTCCTACATTATTCACTGTTCCAAATAATCAAACAAATGCAGCCCGCTAAAATTTACTGAAAAATTTACTTACAACAGAATATCAAACCACAGTCCTTGGGACGGCAGCAACAGTAATCTATGGTGATTTATACGGTGACGATGAAGAAAATAACGCCAACAACAATGCCACCGATAGCACCGTCTCCAAGTCCTTTAGAACCTGCCTCTTCTGGACCTATAGTGAATAGCAAGCACCTGATCTTAACTAAGTCAGTTCTGAAACCAGTAAAGTGGTTTCCAAATAAAGGAATTAGAAGTAGCCAATTAAAACAGATGCAAGTAAAGTAAGAAACCAATTCTCTTCTTAAACAAAACTTGCAACCGAAGCCGAGTGCATGCTATATAGCTATGAGAAAGACTACAACTGGTCCCAAATGCAAATGAGAGAAAGCATATAACCGGTGCCGATCGAGTGCAGGAAATCATGGAACTGGTGGCAAGCGCGTGGAAACATTCAACCGGTTACCAAACACGGGAACAGATGTAACTGGTGCTGAGCGCGTAGAAACATTCAACGGGTGAGAAGAGAAGGAAAACATTCAGCCAGTACCATTAGCCCGGAGAGACATGCAACCCATGCCAGGCGAGGAAAAGCAGCAAACCGGTGGTAAGCGAGGGGAAAACATGAGAGATGTTCTTTTACGTTCTACAACTGCATATAGAGTATAGGTACATTCATAGTACAACGCTAAATTTTGGCGTGCTCCCATTGGTCGACATCGATCACGTGGCGCGATAGTGTCTCTCCTCAGCGGGCGCCTATCAGTGCGTAGTGCCCGTTTTTGGCAATTTTCCCTCAAAATTTAGCGTTGTACAATAAAGACAATAGAGTCCTTCTGTCCCAGCCCCTTTGTGTGATTCAAACTTCATATAACCCCTCGAACTGTGTGAACATCAAATTTCCTCGGGCAACCTATCACACGATAGTGCCTTCGACAGAAGAACTCTATTGTTTAAATAGAGTGGTTAAAGAGAATATAGAGTATATAACAGGATACATCTTTAACTTAATTTTAAAAAATGACAAAAATAGCTTTTAAAATTAAGAAAAAAACGTTCACCTGTTACTGGTATTATCTTCACAACCACGTGCACCATGTAACTGTCGTATCCAACAGAGTTAGAGGCCTCACATACATATACTCCTCCATCGTCAATGGTGGCATTCTCATGTATGAAGTCTGTATGATTAGTTCGCTTCTGAATGATTGTTCCATTCTTTCTCCAGATTACAAGAGGAGTGGGGACACCTTCTGCCTTACACGGCAAGTAAAGCACGTTTCCTTCGTGCGCAGTGACTTTACCTCGCCTTCGTGAAGTAATCTTAGGTCTCACTACGAATAAATAAAAAAATAAATAAACAAATAAATAAAAAATAGAAAGCGGGAGGAAAAAAGATCTTATACCATCCATATAAAAAGTAACTTGAATCATGTTAATAGCTGTATGCATCAGATATGTTGTTATTGATAAGGAGGCGTATGTAAGCAGTTAGGAGGCAGCCAAAGATGGACATTTCTGTCAAGTAGTGTTCCCGTCTATTTCACTAGAACGTAGCGTGGGTTTGAACTAATGGGATGTGCGGAAAACAAAGTTTGATAATTAAGACACCGGGAACAAATGTGTTCAAATTCGAGCTTGAATCATGTTGAATGGAAATATTTGGTCGTTCAGCCCAGTTGTGAAAAAAAGAGCAGACCTTTCTTGTTGTCTTCTCGTCTCCCTTCACAAAACAAAAGGTAAGGGAGTTTCAACAAGAATCTGAAGGTGAAGCATAACAATATCGCTCGCAATTTCAATAACACCCAAATCTTCGTTTAATCTGTTAAACAAAAATTATGAACTTACCAGTGGTGTTGACTTTTAAAGCGACAAAGTACGTTAGTGGAGAAACGTACTTTATGATTCTCATCACAGTGCATTTGTAGTACGCCGTGTCACTGGATTTCACACTGTTTATGATTAGAGTACCATTCAGAGTCAGGTTAACTCGGTTCTCGTAAGGACCTGGATAGTAATCTAGGACAGATGGATAGACCAAGTTATTCATGTGTACCCAAGGGTTATAACGGCATGCAACCCCTAGCTCGTCCGAGTCATGAGGAAATCTGGGGAAGAGTAATCAGTTTATAGTTTAGGTAGCAGGTCTGCAAAAAAAGGAGAAGACGGTGTAGGCTGTCATAATCGTCTGATTCCGCCCGATAAGTAACAAGAAACAAACAAACCGAAAAAAAAAAAACAAAACAAAACAAAACAAAGGCTGTAAACTATTTAGAAACGTCCGACGACTTTATAAGAAACCGAATCAATCAATCAATCAATCAATCAATCAATCAATCAATCAATCAATCGATCGATGGATCGACTGATCGATCAATCAAACAATTAATCATTCTTTCAATCAAGCATGCAAGCAAGCAATCAGTCAATCAATCCTTTAATTGATGTGGTCAACAATAATATCATTTGTGACAAATAACTCCTTAATTTTGGCGCATAATTTATAATTTCACATGAAAAATTACAAAATTGCTATGGCAACGTTTCCTTTATCTCAGTTCCAAGATGGCGTCCAAGCTTAAAGATGTTACAGAAGGAGATATTGCGGCATTAAGAGAAGCTGCAGAGAACCTAAACGCGAGATAGAGCACAACGAACTGGGTGAGGGTTTTTGAGAAGTGGTGTGACGAAAAATGCCAGAGAAATACCCTAAGAAGGTTCTGAGTCTTAAGCAATTGGATGAAGTGCCTCCGTGCGTAAACAAGGCGGAACCGACTACGATCGTGAGCATTATTTTCATGTGTCACCCATGATATTAAAGAGTAACCAAATGTTGTACTCGTGAAATTAGGAAAAATTTTCACGCGCGTTATTAGAATTTTGACAAAACGCGTGTGAAATTATTTCCTGAATTTTAACTCGTCACCATTTTATTACACGTATAAGAAAGTAAAAACAATTAACCATAATTCCCCTTACCCTTTAGCAAAAGTCATGATTCAAAAAAATTGTGTAAGTTTCGATCTTCTGCGACAAATCAGATAATAGTATTGAAAGGTAAAACAGCCGGGACCACTTTAAATACTTTGAAGGCCACTTGAAATACTGGTGAAACCTGCCTATGCACCACTTTGCATTTAAACAAATCAAAATTGTAGATTGGTATTATGATTAGATAAAACCGGGCTGCAGAGACAAAATTTTTTTAATCAACCACTATTTATATTAGGTTGGGCTTACAGCAGATGACCATCAAATTGACTCGCGCAGATTTACCTATTTCAGAGACATTGTCAGCTCCTCTCTCACCAGTTGATTCTAGATCAGCAATAACGCTTTTTTTAGCTCTCTAATCTTGGTAAACTCGAAACTGAACTGTTCTGATTTCGTCAATCGTTTTTTGGAGCAATTGTCATTGATTATAATTAGGGATCTCGTCGGGACATGGCTCAAACCAACGGATTTGGGGATTAATGATGTCATTCCATCCACGCTTTGGGATATTATTACAAGTTGGTCCCTTAAGATTCACTTCAATTGAACTCACTACACATAAACTCTCAATCGTTCGGTGTGAAAGTGCACATTGAATAAAAACAAGTAAAAAGGTAAAAAAAAAAAAACCTTGTATCTTGTTATAATATTGAAGCCACATACCTTCTGTAGTGACCTTAATCTTACTTTCGTTGTTAATTCCAGCCAACCAATGCCAGGTGTTTGGTTCATTGCAGTTCTTTGAATTGCAGTATTTCCAATTAATAGATTTGAATGCACCATTCTGTTGCATTTCCGCCGATAACACACCACAGAGAATCTTGATCTTCTCACCAACTCGTACTCCAAGAGACTTGTGCGAGGGGATGTCATTCACAAGTTGGCTCTCGTATGGTTTGCTGTGATCTGAGTTTTTAGGGGCAGACACAAAAAGGTAGATGACCAGAAAACTCGGTCAAATAGAGGTTACAGCCGTTTCCCACAAAACTGTGGATTCCAACTGGCAAAACTTTCTACGAAAAAATATTTCTCCCTGATAAATGGAAATGTAGATGGACCAGCGGGGGTGGGGGGGGGGGGGGAAGCAACTTCCCATGCATTCTCTTAAACGAAATCCAAACGATGTTCTCACAACTTGCAAAGCAATCTGTGAGGTTCTAGTCAGCGGATATGCCTCCTACGCGTGTGCAGATGTTGCATGTACCAACGGAACTCGGACGCTGAAGGGAAAAAAATTATGGCGGCCAAAGGCGGGATTCGGTTTTGTCCCTTCGTTTAGGTAATTGACGAATTGATCGTATTTTACACTTTTATCATGTTTTCGTGCATTTTGCTTCTTATGAAGACAAAAGTTTACTCTCGAAGTTTTTTAGTCGCAAAGTAGAACAGTAGCGCTTCGATCAATCCAGTCTGTGCTGATCGACTGTATAGAATCTGATAGAATTTTCTGAAGCTGGGTTAAAAACTGGGATCGGGTTCAAAGTACTGAACTGTGAAATGATCTATTGATAATAAAAGTCGTATTCTGTGCGTAGGTATTGTTTCCATGCATTAGGTTATAGCGGTTTTGATTGAATTTATTTCCATCGATGTTTTATGGCACATTTCCTGTTGCAATTTATTGAGACCACGCTGAAGGAAAACATGTAAACCGAGTACAGTCATAACTGTCTCATCTCATGCTATCAATTCGTTACGGAATGAGATGTAAAAAGAAACATTGACAGTATTTTTATTTATCACATGCATCAGTTCAGCGATAGACATTAAGACCAAAATTACGTCGCGGAGTACAAGAAATAAAATCCTGAATAGTTCAAGCGCTTTCTCTCGGTGAGTTTATTTACGTTGAATTATCTAATTCTGGCATTCAACTTTAAAACGTTTCTCGCAAACCTGGTCTCCAAGTATAAACAAGCGAAACGTGACTGCCGTACAGCTCGTAGCTGATCCACTCGCCACTGCAACAAACAAGACAGTGCGAAAACAGAAGCGTCTTCATCGATGTCGCTTCCATCGAATATTCTCTTGTACGAAACTGACAGTAAGTTCCATGAGAGATTAGCCGCTCACAGCTTACTTTCCCCCGACAAAATACACATAAATTTTTCAAACTATTTCGAATAAGTTGATCGTCGATCGGAAATATTTATTATGACGAACACCGCTGTCCACGTTTTGACTGGACCGCTTTGCAAGTTGCGAGAACATCGTTTCTCGGTCCCAGGCCTCGCTTCTATCCCCCCCCCCCCCCCCCCCCCTATAGATGGACGCTAGGTTGGCTATATTTTTTGCCCTGGAGGACTTAAATATAAATTTGAAAAATGAATAGCAATCAAACTCATCGCAACTAGCCACCACACTAAAGAAGTCGGCGGCACCCTACAAAGCATCAATTGCCAGTTTCATTAATAATTCCCGAGGAAACTAAAGACTGTAATTGTTTAAGCTTGCAACTGAATTCTAAGCATCAAAGGAAAGTAAAGCTAAAAAGCGTTTACTTGAATGATCGAACTATATATAAGGATTTGACATCGGGATGGGAGGTTAGAACAGAGGTGTACATCTTAGTGTTTTGCTGGCTGGGGAAAAACTTTAAAAAGCAGTAATAAGTCAAATTTTGGTGAGTCAAAGTAAACTTGTCGAAGTTCATGATCAGCTAGAACAACAGACCACTGTAAAGTAAAGAGTTGTCTAAAAGTGTCTCGTGTACCTTGCACTCCAATCCAAACTGACGCAGCGTGGGATTCTTTGAAGGGGCCAAAGTACATGCTACACCCGTATGACCTTCTATCGGATTCTCTGACATCTTCTATCTCCACTAACATCATAGAAGTATTGCTGCTCCTATCAGCCCATGTCTTGGCGTGGACCCTTCCACGGTAATCCGGTACCTCCTGATCAAGTTTCGGGTTTACGATGACTGCTTCGTGTTTCGTCAGAGTTATTAGAGTTAGGTAGATGCCTCCTCGCTCCCAGATGCCAACAGTGATGCCATCATAGACGGATTTGTCTTGCTCCCCAGCACGAAACTCGCATTGAAAAGAAGTATTTGTGCCTGGTGCTGCTGACAGGGGTGTTGAAGGTGCAGCGGTGATCACAGACATGGCGCTATCCGCTGAATTATAAAAGAGAAATGTAATTTAAAGAGTAATGTATATTATAAAAGAGAAATGTAATTTTGGGGGGTCCTTGACCCAACATGCGAGTTACGCTGTTGACCTTAAGAGTATAAGTTATAAATGATACGACATAATGCCACTTTATGCCAAACTACATTGAAGTATCGAAACTAAAAGAATAATAATTAATAAAAACTTCGCGTTTGACTAAGAAAAGAACAGGGAGACTGAGATTTCAACTGAACCGATTTTTTGACGTTCATGACTGACAATCGAAATTACTGTATCCGTATTTGTAATTGAACCTTTTCCTTTGAGGACAGACAGCAAAAAACTCAGTTAAAAATAGACTCCACCGAGACCCTTTATTATTGGTCCTCAGAACACAGGCTTGCTCAAACCATCACACCCATTCTGTACTCGTCAACGTTGGCCACTTGCATTTCTAATTTGATTTTACTGCATAGCTGATGTTTTTTTTTTTCAAGAAATGCGACGTCCTATGGTTCCTTTTTGCTTCTCGACTGAAATGCTGTTAAAGTTATTAATTAAATAAATCTGTCCTTTGCCAGTTACCTTCAACCTTAAGACTAAGAGAATCAGACTGTGAGCCTTTCAAGGTTCCATATTCTAAGCGCAGTCCATATTCCATCTGGTCCTGGGCACTAACGTGAGAGATTTGGAAAGCCGCAATAGATTTGGACAAGTCTCCTTTCCATTGCACTCGGCCAGCTAGGTGCGGTGCTTCGTCCTTTAGGTCTGGGTTTAGAACAATCCATCCGTTCTTTGTTACTGAAAGAAGGTACGAGGCGACATAACCATTCTTCCAAACTCCAAACACTACTCCTCGAAAATCAGGCTGTGATGTTAAGCCTTTTTTGAGGGTCCACTGAAACAATGCATCGGATCCTTGAAAAACTCTTACGGGATTTGAAGATACCCGGAATATCTCTGCTCCCCGAACTGTACAGCAATACAAAGTAATAGAAGTATTAAAGCAAGCCAAGGCATTTTATTGGGAGTTACAAACATAGATTCAAGTCTTTAAATTAAGCTGTGAAATGAAAAAAATTCGAACCAAGGCTGTATTCAGTTTGTCTTGAGCATGTGACTAAGGGGAAATGATTTTACAAAATGCAGTATATACGGGTAGGTTATAGCAGTTAATGAAGTTCTTTCTTTTGGGCAGTCGTAGCCCTGTTTTGAGCATATCAATAACTTAGATAAGCTTTTGAAAACGAAAGCCTCCCACTTTATATACTTTTATAGATACTAGAAACCCAGGATTAAAATATAAACAAAGAGTGGTCGGATAGTATTTAAAGTGATGACCATCACTTTATCAATTACTTGAAGACTCGTCACGACTCGTTTTTAAATTCTTCTGCTAAATGTATTGTGCATAGTTTACGTAAAAATATATTTTTAAGAGCCACGTCACTCCTATGTTAAGATTAATGTCTGATGTGTACAAATCACCTTGAGACTAAAAGCAACAGTTAAAGATGCGGTGTGTAACAAGGCGAATACAAAATTAAGTTTTTTTTTTTAAACCTGATGGTTGCTATAGGTTCTTGTTTTAAAGCTAAGTGAAACGCCATATCGAAACGGATAGGGCATCGCTTAGGTTTTCCAGAGAAATACTAAACGATACGTTTACGAGGTATGTTAGTTAAAACGAACGGCATATAAATGCAAACAGAAGCTTCTGTTGTATCAGCTGTCTCTTATAGAACATAAACAGCAATACGCTACTAAGAACACAAATCACTTCGATCACTATACCCGCAGTCATCAAACTTTTCAGCTGTGACAGTTTTTAAATATTTTTGCAGAAAACATTATCAACACTCAGCTTTTTAGCCATTGTTTTCATTAAACACAACACTTGAAACTATAGCATTCGAACAAAAATGTGTTCAGGATGCCTTTCCAAATGAAAATAGATAAATGGCAACCTTGGGATAAGGAGAAAAAATAAATCCCAATACTGATATCCGAAGTAAAGACAGGTTGCAGAGTTGTACCTCAGAAATGTAAGTGCAACTTTATAGACGAAGCTGTTATTGCAATGATCGCCTTTCAGGAATACAAAAAACTAAGGAAGAACCAGCTCAATTGCGTAACAAACAGCATCAAAGAAGATTACTGAACAGCAGCTTTAGTCACCGTTAAGCTGTGGTCGTTTCCACAGAACGATACTCAAAAGTAAGAACGAGACCACATAATTTTTTTTTCGAATACTCTACTTACAATAGACGGTTCTCAATCTGTTTGTCGTGTTGTATAACATTATGGGACGCCATATCATTCAAAAGTGGTATGAGTTCACGATTGGTTATCCTGAAAACGATCGCTATGGTTCAGATTGTCAATTGGTGATCGAGAATGACGATCGCTATGGTTGAGATTATCGATTGGTGATTGAGAATGACGATCGCTATGGTTGAGATTATCGATTGGTGATTGAGAGTGACGATTGCTATGGTCCAAAAAAACGATTGAATATTGAGAACACGATCGCTATGGTCGAAACAAAGATTGGTGATAAAAATTGATGGTTGAAAGGATCGAAAATATCAAGTGTCGATGGGTGATTGAAAATGTCGACCGCTGGGATTGAAAATATAAATTGGCAATTGAGGGATGGAAAGGACTGCAAACAAGCGGGGACCAGTAGTGGGATAATACACCCTTGCTTACATCAAGTAGCAAGTCAATTTTCGCGCCATTTTCGAGAAAAACATGGCGTCAAACAGGAACGCGTCCTCTGACTGATGAAGGGAAAAGAATACTCGAAGAACTACAACAGAAAGCATCTGAACTTTCCAAACTTTTAGGCAGCGATGCGGCAAAAAAATTAGCGGTTACTCCACCTAATCAAGCCAGTTCTTCCAACTCTTCCAGCCGCACTTACAGCCCAAGTTTCCGAAGGAATTTTACCTCGGGTTGCAACCCTTTTCGTGGTAAAGGAAGACGAAAGTCCGTTGTGAAAGGACATTCACGAGAGACGTTATATTACCTACTGGTCCTGATGTGATTAGCGTTCCCAGGCAAGCGAAGCGAGTACGGCTGATGGAGAATGGCCACGTGATTTCAGGTTTCCAATTGCAAAAGGAGTAGTCGGAGTGTGTAGTAGACATATAATAGACATACTTTAGTTGTTGCGCAGGTTAGAGAAGGCCGCCAGAGGCTGATGTGGACCTACCATTACAGTTCATTATTAATATAGGATTAAAGCATATAAGATATCTAAGAATCTGAAAATAGTAAAATAGTACACACCCGGGGGGGGGGGTACTTTCCGAAGATTTGGGCGGGGGTGTGCGGCGCGCTTCTGGAAACCCTTACCCTATTTCAGACCAAGATATGTGATTTTCCCTACCCTATTTCAGACCTTACCCAAAATTTGATACCCTATTTCAGATCAGACTCTAACCATATTTGGTTTGTGTAAACGTTTAAGAAGGGCTTCAAATTGTCAACTTTAATGAGACCTCAGTTCTTTGGAGAAGAAAATTAACAAAAAGATAGCTTCTTGTAAGAACCATACCAGATCCCATATCAGAGTGCACAAACCTCAACCTATTTCAGACCAAAATGGTCAAAATCTTTACCCTATTTCAGACAAAAAGGCTCAAAAACCATTCCCTTTGGCGCCGCACATACCTATATAGCTTATAATATATAGATTTAGCCAAGCCTAAAAGCGGAGGCCCCCTTTTTGTTTAGTTTGTTTGTTTTTTTGCTAGCAGTTATTAATTTGTGAAAATACTCTCATTCAAGTCATTAAATGAAAAAAAAAAAAAATCCTACCCCCGCTGAGAGTCGAACCCAGGTCGTCAGCGTATGAAGCCTGATATTAGTCCACTTGGCCATGAGCGCTTGCTGTAATTTCTCAAGTTAATTTTAATATTTATTTCTTTCTTCGTGACAAGCTGCCTATTCAGCATGAACATACTGGTGTTTTTCCTGGCAAAATATGTTCGGAACGCCGTAAAAACCATGGTTGTGGACAGAAAAAACCAAAAAGCACTAGCTCTGCTATATTTGGCGTCGAAACCGCTTGCGAAAAGCTGCGAACTCAAGCAGTGTGCCGACCGAGTTCGAACAGAACCGACAAGGCAAATTTGAACTTTTCGCCTGAACTATATCGCCTAATTTTTTTCGCCTAAATTAAACTTTTCCCCTCTCACCGAAAAGACAACTGAGTATTCTTTTGAACTTTTTTTCCCATTAACAAATTTGTTTTTGACTTTTGTTGTCTTTGCTTGTTTTGCTACAACGCGGGTCAACATGCGATTTCGCGCCAAAAACACACGGGATTCAACACAGGGTTATATCCAGTGTAACCCTGTGGTAAGCCTGTGGTGCGGACGGACGGACGTACGTACGTACGTACGTACGGACGGACGGTCACGTGTCTATTACAAAACTACCAAAATTTCTTGGCTTGATAGGTTACCAAATTTCCTTAGCAATGGAGCTCCGCTGACGCGCTAGCGCGCTGGCTCCGCTATAAGGAAGTACCCCCCCCCCCCCCCGGGAGTACACACATGATAGTAGAATCGCGAACGATGGAAGCTAGAGATGTTGCGATTAAAAAAAGTATGTCTAGCAGTATAAATTATAAAAAGCATATGAAATTGAAGAAATAGGTAGAAAAATGAATAAATAGCAAGTAAATAAAAAATGCAAACTGTATCAGCTCTTAAAAAGAATAAAAGTCAATGTGAATGTGCTTGTTGGAGAGCATACACGAGTTTTTGTGGAAATCGATTTGTTTCCAGTAGCTTGGTGTCTTTCTTTAGTTTTTCTTTAAAGTGCTCTAATTCGAGGCTTGCCTGCGAGAAGCATTTGAAGGAAAGATTCCATTCGGTGTGGACTTTGAGATTCTCATTCCTGTTCGTAGCACTCTCGTCAAACCCACTTTAGCACCGGGCCAAGTCCTAAATGGAGTAATGGTTCACGGAATATTCAAGGAAAAGCCTATCTACATTAGACCGTTCGAACAAATTTGTCATGTTTGCATTTCCAGCATGAAGAGATATCGAGAAACGAGCCAGGACGATGACTTCATAACTCAAACTCCAAAGGTAAAGAATGCATAGGGCTTAACTTCGGATTGGTGAGTTTTTCGCTAACAATGCTTTTTTGTTTTTGTTTTTGTTTTTGTTTTTTGTTTTGTTTTGTTTTTTCATTTTCTTGGAAAGTAACCTCGTAGACAATTTCACAGACCATGTGTGAGGGGGGTTGTGGGAGAAGGGGTGTGTGGGTTGGGTAGGGAAATTACTTTGCGTGTTTATTATTAATATAAAAATGTAGTTGGTCTCAAAATTCTTGGTCTGAAAATTGTTGTGTTTTTACGTATGGTGTCTGCAATGTGCTTCACATTCCCATGTCTACCTCCAACCAATTTAAACTACCTTATCAACTCAGTTGATAAATCCAATAATTTGGTATTTCACGTCCCCACCGACGCAGCACCACAGTTTCTTTAGAAACTAACCCCCTTGTTTGCTCTCTAAGTAGTGTAAAGGAATACAACTACGTTCATCAGCAAGCGCCTTATCCGCGTTATCAAAGCACTGTCACATAGAATCTAGAAATTCCACTGTATCACGACAATCACGGTCGTTGGCGGCCGCCCTCTTCGGAAGTGAATCCGTGGGATACTAATTCATGTTAGCATGGGTGTGTTATCCTCTGCTTGTTTCCAGTCCTTTTCAGCTCTAAGTTGCCAATTTATATTTTCAATCCCAGCGGTCGACATTTTCACTCTCCAATCGACACTCGATATTTTCGATCCTTTCAACCATCATTTTTCATCACCAATCTTTGTTTCGACCATAGCGATCGTGTTCTCAATATTCAATCGTCTTTTTTGGACCATAGCGATCGTCACTCTCAATCACCAATCGATAATCTCAACCATAGCGATCGTGATTCTCGATCACCAATCGACAATCTCAACCATAGCGATCGTTTTCTCGATAACCAATTCAATCGTGAACTCATTCCACTTTTGAATGATATGGCGTCCCATATAACATACATTGACGCAAAAAAAGGTTTTAGAGTGCCACAATTTATAACGTGTTGACATCAGTTTCTGACATTTATTGCTGTAACGCGAGGAAAGGAAGAGAAGGGTAAATATTACTTTACTTTGAAAGCTGTTTGCTGTGTCCTAATATAATGAGTGTTGCTACGTAAAGAATACCGGCTGAAGAAGCCTTGAACCCTAATAGCTAACTCGTATTTCTGTTTTTAAGTCTTTCAGTTGAACAAATTGAAACTCTGTTTCGATAAATGAATGTCCTATACATATCTCCACTGGTTTCTAAACATATAAGTAGGAGCCTCTGAAAGCGATTAGAATAAACAATTACCTTCTTTGTAAATTAATACAATCCAAAAAAGTTTCTTTTCTGTACTACCAGCTTCGACTTTTCCGGCCGTATATCGCTATTTGATGACAGGAAAGAAGCAAATTGTTATGGGATAAGATAATATGTCTCTTGTGTATTTTTATATGACTTGGTTATGCATGACAGCGTCTCAGCAACATCCTCGATTTCTCGGAAAACGCTCATGATGAAGTCTTATCTGATTTAAGAATTCAAATTATTAGTCCGTGACTGCCTCGTGTTAAAATCGATCGTTAGGACAAGTTAAATCGTTATAAAAGAGAGTTGTGTTCGGCACACTTAAAGATGTGTTCGGCACATTTAAAGATGTGTTCAAACTTTTTTTTTTCGTGCTCTTGATACAGTGACTCATAGAAATAAGACGCGATTGACTATTCCTTATTCATTAATTTTTGATGACATTCCGACTTAAAATTATCGACGCGCAAAATGACAACTTTCACAAAGATCTTTTTCCCAGAAAAACCGCGGAGTTATTATGTTCGGCCGATAGAGACGAAAGGCAGAGAAGCGAAATCAAATTCATTACTTATTAGTGAACCGATCAAGAAACAGGGCAGAGTAACAGTGAAAGAACATTCTCTCCATGATTGACGTATTATTAATCGTACTAGGTGAGTTAAGCTTGTCTTGGACAAAGAATCCGATACCCATGTAACTGAAAATGTGATGGCAAGATGATAAAGGAGACTGTAATGTTACTGAACTATAAGTATCGAGGACAACGTTTGCAGTACTCGAATAAATTGGAAGCAACGGGTGAAGGACTAGATGCCCAATGGATACACTCAGTCTCACTAGAATAATGATCTGAACTCTGTTTGGTTTGCACGCCGAGGTTTCATCTTCAGCACAAAAGCGGATTCACGGCGGGTAACAAGCCATAAATGTTGCGTCGATAAAATAACACTGCTCTTTACCTGATATTAATCTCGTTTGGTTTTAAAGTACGTTCAATTTTCTTTGACCCCGTCTTTTTACTTACAAATTAGCAAAATCTTTCGACGGACTTAGCATTGACGGTACAAGTTTGTCCATATAATTATTAATGTAGCAGTGTAGCTTTCGTAAATGTTAACTTACCTTCAAAAACAAATAAAGAGAAAAGTAAAGATAACGTTTTCCACGTGCTCACAGTCTTTGATTTCGCTGGCCGGCTGTAGGGGAGGGGAGCATAACACAGACAGAAGAACTTCGATGCACGAAAGGAACAGAAGAACGGGCGACCATCAATAACCGCAGATAACATGTCCCTAGCCCAGACCTCTCGCGGCTTAAAATAAACCGCTCCCAAATAGAACTTGTCTGTTTGAACATGTGCATCTGTGAATTCTTTCTCTTTTTTGTTAACTTCTACTAAAGTCATTGGTTCAAGATACTTAAATCTGCTTATTCCATGATGTATTTCATTTGATATTTCTGAACTAGTTACAGCTGAATGTTTTTGTTTTTAACTTGATTTAGAGAATTTTGTTTACACTCAGTACAAAATTAAACGAACTAGGAAATTTATTTTTTATTTTTGAACTGAAAAAAAAAAGGCTTCAGAATTTGGTCAAAACATTGCGCAAATGCCCATGTTTCGGCTAACTAAAAGTTGAATACCATGGCAGAACAACGAACACATACGTAAAAAATAAAAAGAATAATAATAATCATAATACACAGATCGATATCTTTGAAACGATTGAGCATGAAACTGAAGTACATCTCAAACTAACTCGAATGTGACATAGATAGCTTTTCGTCTGGCTGGATATAATCAGGTGCAAAATTAAGTTGTTTTTTTTTTAACCTGATGGTGGATATAGGTTCTTGTTTTAAAGCTAAGTGAAACACCATATCGAAACGGATAGGGCATCGCTTAGGTTTTCCAGAGAAATACTAAACAATACGTTTACGAGGTATGTTAGTTAAACGAACGGCATACAAATGCAAACAGAAGCTTCTGTTGTATTAGCTGTCTCTTATAGAACATAAACAGTAATACGCTACTAAGAACACAAATCACTTCGATCACTATACCCGTAGTCATCAAACTTTTCAGCTGTGACAATTTTTAAATATTTTTGCAGAAAACATTATCAACACTCAGCTTTTTAGCCATTGTTTTCATTAAACACAACCGCTTGAAACTATAGCATTCGAACAAAAATGTGTTCAGGATGCCTTTCCAAATGAAAATAGATAAATGGCAACCTTGGGATAAGGAGAAAAAATAAATCCCAATACTGATATCCGAAGTAAAGACAGGTTGCAGAGTTGTACCTCAGAAATGTAAGTGTAACCTTATAAACGAAGCTGTTATTGCAATGATCGCCTTTCAAGAATACAAAAAACTAAGGAAGAACCAGCTCAATTGCGTAACAAACAGCATCAAAGAGGATTACTGAACAGCAGCTTTAGTCACCGTTACGCTGTGGTCGTTTCCACAGATCTATACTCAAAAGTTAGAACGACCACAATTTTTTTTTTTCGAATACTCTACTTAGACGGTTCTCAATCTGTTGGTCGTGTTGCACGACATACTCTGACGCAAAAAAAGGTTTTAGAGTACCACAATTTATAACGTGTTCACATCAGTTTTTGGCATTTATTGCTGTAACTCGAGGAAAGGAAGAGAAGGGTAAATATTACTAATTACTTTGAAAGCTATTTGCTGTGTCCTAATATAATGAGTGTTGCTACGTAAAGAATACCGGCTGAAGAAGCCTTGAACCCTAATAGCTAACTCATATTTTCTGTTTTTAGTCTTTCAGTTAAACAAATTGAAACTCTGTTTCGATAAATGAATGTCCTATACACATCTCCACTGGTTTCTATACTTATAAGTAGGAGCCTCTGAAAGCGATTAGAATAAACAATTACCTCCTTTGTAAATTAATCAGACAATCCAATAAGTCTTAGTTAAAGTGTCTTTTCTGTACTATCAGCTTCGACTTTTCCCGCTGTTTATCGATGTTTGATGACAGGAAAGAAGCAACTTGTTATGGGATGAAATAATATGTCTCTGCTGTATTTTTATATGACGTGGTTATGCATGACAGCTTCTCAGCAACATCCTCGATTTCTTGGAAAACGCTCATGATGAAGTCTTATCTGATTTAAGAATTCAACTTAGTAGTCCGTGATTGCCTCGTGTTAAAATCGATCGTTAGGACAAGTTAAATCATTATCAAAAGAGAGTTGTGTTCGGCACATTTAAAGATGTCTTCAAACTTTTTTTTTCGTGCTCTTGATACAGTGACACATAGAAATAAGACGCGATTGACTGACTGTTCCTTATTCATTAATTTTTGATGACATTCCGCCTAAACTGACAGCTTTCATAAAGAATTTATCTCCAGACAAACCGCGGAGTTATTATGTTTCGCACATAGAGACGAAAGGCAGAGAAGCGTAATAAAATTCAGTACCTATTAGCGAACCGATCAATAAACAGGGCAGAGAAACAGTGAAAGAACATTCTCTTCATGATCGACTTATTATTAATCGTACTAGGTGAGTTAAACTTGTCTTGGACAAAGAATCCGATACGCATGTAACTGAAAATGTGATGAAAAGATGGTAAAGCAGACTGTAATGTTACTGAACTATAAGTATCGAGGACAGTATTTGCCAGTATTCGAATAAATTGGAAGCAACGGGTGAAGGACTAGATGCCCAATGGATACGATCAGTCTCACTAGAATAATGATCTGAACTCTGTTTGGTTTGCGCGCCGAGGTTTCATCTTCAGCACAAAAGCGGATTCACCGCGGATAGCAAGCCATAAACGTTGCGTCGATAAAATAACACTGCTTTTGACCTGATATAAATCTCGTTTGGTTTTAAAGTACGTTCAATTTTCTTTGACCCCGTCTTTTTACTAACAAATTAGCAAAATATTTCGACGGACTTAACATTGACGGTACAAGTTTGTCCATAGAATTATTAATGTAACAGTGTAGCTTTAGTAAATGTTAACTTACCTTCAAAAACAAATAAAGAGAACAGTAAAGATAACGTTTTCCACATGCTCACAGTCTTTGATTTCGCTGGCCAGCTGTAGAGAAGGGGAGCATAACACAGACACAAGAGCTTCGATGCACGAGAAGGAATAGAAGAACGGGCGATCATCAATAACCGTAGATAACATATCTCTGGCCCAGACCTCTCGCGGCTTAAAATAGACCGCTCCCAAATAGAACTTGTCTGTTTCAAAATGTGCATCTCTGAATTCTTTCTTTTTTCTTAACTTCTACTAAAGTCAATGTTTGAAGATACTTAAATCTTGTTATTACATAATGTATTTCATTTGATATTTCTGAAGTAGTTACAGCTGAGTGTTTTTGTATTTGTTTATTTTAACACGATTTAGAGAATTTCGTTTACACTCAGTACAAAATTAAACGAACTAGGAATCATGCATATATATTTTTATTCTTGAACTGAAAAAAAAAGGCTTCAGACATTGCGCAAATGCCCATGTTCCGGCTAGCTAAAAGTTGAATATCATATCAGAACAATGAACACTTACATAGAAAATAAAAAAAAAATCATAATAATCATAATACACAGATCGATATCTTTGAAACGGTTGAGCATGAAACTGAAGTACACCTCAAACTAACTCACATGTGACATAGATAGCTTTTCGTCTGGCTGGATATAATCAGGTGCAGGGGAAATAAAATCCGAACTAAACTAGCTGTTATTTGCTTTACAACCCTACCCATGTTTGCTTAGGGGTTATCACCCATTATTGCTTTTTCTATTCTTTCTCGGCGTTAACTTTCAAATTTCCTTTTCCCTTTTTTGCGCCTGTCTCTCAAGTCAAGACAGCCTGTAGTGACAGTGTATTTAACACGACTACTTAGTGTCCAATTATAATACATAAGGCGAATTTCTGAAATGTGTTTCATTAAGAAAAATGCTATAAAAAGTACTTTGACTCAGGGGTTAAAGTAAGTACTAACTTGTAAAACTTCCAGTTAAAAGTGCGATCGCAGACCGTTTATGCGTAAGCATCATCACTACAAAACCTGCAACATTTGCTTTATTTACTTGTTATTTTCTGAAAAGAGACATTGAAACAGGTGTAAACGTTGTCTTGTTTTCTGTCTTCGACATCATGGATGTTTCTTTTCTCTTTGCATTTCTTATTCTGTTACATACACTACTGCAAGTTTAAATGTTTCAGATTGTTAAAGGATGAGAAAAGTTATCGCATTGCCGGGATTTGTCGTGTCAAGTAAAATTATTCTCTTGGAAAGGCGACAATTCGCGACAAGAAATTTTTGCCCATGGCCCATTTTATAGTACTGTTTAGCAACCTGGTCTTTGAGTGGAAGTGAAGCTAGAGATGACTTGATTTTGATAGAAACCTCACTGTTTTTCATAAGAAAATCATGTTGGTCTCATATGAGCAAGTTTGCGATCATAATCATTTAAAAATTAACAAGAAGTTTTGTAGGAACGAGACCAAATTTTTTTGTCCAATACTCTACTCAGACCGTTCTTAATCTGTTGACCATACACTGTAAAACATGCACTATCGCGAAAAAAAAAGGTTTTAGTGCCCCAATTTATGACGTGTTGACATCAGTTTCTGATATTTATTGCTTTGTCCTAATGAGTGTTGCTACGTAAAGAATACCGGATGTAGGAGCTTTGAACCCTAATTGCTTACATATATTTTATGTTTTATAGTCTTTCAGTTAAATTTCCATTAGATAAATGGATGTCCTAAACATATCTCTACTGGATTTGCAATAAGAGTTATTAAACTTACAAGAAGGAGCCTGAAAGCGATTAGGATAAATAAACTTCTTGGTAAATTGATACAATCCAATAACTCTTAGTCGAAGATTCTTTTCAGTACTTTCCCGCGGTTTATCGATATTTGATGACAGGAAAGAAGCAAATTGTTATGGGATGAAATGATATGTCTCTTCTGTATTTTTATATGACCTGGTTATGCATGATAGGGTCTCAGCAACATCCTCGATTTCTCGGAAAACGCTCATGATGAAGTGTTACCTGATTTAAGAATTCAAATTATTAGTCCGTGACTGCCTCGTGTTAAAATCGATCGTTAGGACAAGTTAAATCATTATCAAAAGAGAGTTGTGTTCGGCACATTTAAAGATGTGATAAGACTCTCCTTTCCGTGCTCTTGAAGCAGTGTCACATAGAAATAAGACGCGACTGACAATTCCTTAATCATTAATTCTTGATGACATTCCGCCTAAGAATTATCGACGCGCAAAACGACAGCTTTCACAATGATTTTTTCCCCAGAAAAACCCGCGGAGTTATTATGTTTGGCACATAGAGACGAAAGGCAGAGAAGCGAAATAAAATTCAGTACTTATTAATGAGCCGATCAAGAAACAGGGCAGAGAAACAGTGAAAGAACATTCTCTCCATGATTGTCGTATTATTAATCGTACTAGGTGAGTTAAACCTGTCTTGGACAAAGAATCCGATACGCATGCAACTGAAAATGTGATGGCAAGATGATAAAGCAGACTGTAATGCTACTGAACTATAAGTATCGACGACAACATTTGAGGTACTCGAATAAATTGGAAGCAACAGGTGAAGGACTAGATGGCCAATGGATACAATCAGTCTCACTAGAATAATGATCTAAACTCTGATTGGTTTGCGCGCCGAGGTTTCATCTTCAGCACAAAAGCGGATTCACCGCGGACAACAAGCCATAAACGTTGCGTCGATAAAAAAAAAACACTGCTTTTGACCTGATATAAATCTCGTTTGGTTTTAAAGGACGTTCAAATTTCTTTGACCCTGTCTTTTTACTAACAACTTAGCAAAATGTGTCGATGGACTTAACATTGACGGTACAAGTTTGTCCATAGAAATATTTATGTAGCAGTGTAGCTTTCGTAAATGTTAACTTACCTTCAAAAAAACAAAAGAGAGAGAAAAGTAAAAATAATGTTTTCCACATGCTCACAGTCTTTGATTTCCCTTATCTGTAACACATTTACAAAATATGATGCTCTATCGAGGTCGGAGCACCATTCAGTTAAGGAAACCTGACCGGGAAACCTTATAGTTATTATTTGCCTTTGCTTTGCCATCTTAAAATACTGATTACTTCTCCAGCTGTACATCCCAAGTCACAAGAAACAAAATTAATATACTTATTTATAAATGTCTGCTGTCGTATTCCTGCTATGTTTTGTGCATAACAATAGAATATCACGATCATAAATACTGTAAGATCGTCAGATTCTTGGAAAGCAAGAACTGCTATTGATATAAGGAGATTGTTGCGCAGAGAAATTATTTTGCAAAAAAGTCAACGCAAGGTGTATATGTTGAATAAAACCAATTTAACTTTATTCCTTAAACTTTTTGGCTTCTTACTCCTTGTTATTAGACGCTTCAGTTCAGTTACGTTGTAACAAGCAACTACTTGAGATTTAACTGAATTCTTAGAAACTGTCATGGCGGATTAAAGGATGCCGTTTTGACATTAAGAGGATGGTTTGTGTTACATAAATCAACATCTCTTTTTTCCCTGTGTTTTTATTTTTCACTTTGGCGTAATATTGGAAGTGGAAGAGTTAAGAAAACGTTTTTGGGGTGGTGGTATAAGTAACAGCGTAATTTTACGTGAATTCTTGGAATCGAGAGAAGAAAGTGTCTGTATTGATGAAGGGAGATCAAGCTACTCGATGTATATAAATAGCTGGGAAGCAGTTTCCTTCGGCATGTAAGACCCTGTTATTGCAAGCTGCTGCAAAAATTTTTGTTGTACTCTGGCGGCTTAGTAACTCAACGCCAAGCGTAAACAAATCGGTCTTTGGAAGTCATTCCTAAAGATAGCCTTACAAACATCAAGAAAATGACTAGGGACAGGCCAATTTTCACGAATTTGTTTATTTAAAACCTCTCTATGTGGCTTTTTGACTGCATGGATCACCTATTTTGTGACAAATTTCCTTACTTATTGAATTAGAAGTTTCATAGCATCGAATGGTAGTGGTTGATATGCAAGTATTTGCAGTATTTTAATTCCAACTTTTGTGGCAATCCAGTCGAGATTGCCCGTTCTCGTCAATGGAAGCCGATGACCTTGAGTTCCAAAAAATCATCTACCAGCACCTCAATGCTTCTTCCAACCACAGATCAGGCTCTTCTTTAAGACTAAAGGAATGCTATCACGCCCACACGGCTGAATCATAAATCGTTATGGTGGCCTCTGGCGGAAATTGTGTACTTTAGAGAAGGAGTCTTTAAAGACTAGACTATCTTCTAGAGTGCCGTCAAAACAAAGCACTAAAGCAAAACATGGCATGTAATGTAGCGCATGTATACTCTAGTTAAAAATCCGTGGAAATGAAATGAAGGTGAATAACGTCATGAAGAAAGATGCTGAAGTCTATTAATCAAACACACTTGACAATATGATTTGGTTGAGAGATTCGAAGCAATGTGTTTGTTCCAAATTTTTCAGACTTATGCAGGATATATAACTTACCTTGCCAGATGAATGATGTAAACAGTAAGGCTGTTATAGCAGAAATCTTATGTTCTTTCGAATTCATACCACCGTGACTGAGTAGTCTCGTTCGGAGACTGACAGCAACCCGACAAACAACAACCGACACACAAAGCGAAAGACGAATACTGCGGAGAGCAAACATTCAACCCAGTCCACTTGGCCGATTTTCTCGGAAATGATCGAGCCAATAACTGCGTTTCAGCGACCAATCCATATTGTGGAATGTTGATAAAGGTGTTGTTTTACAAAACAAGTCATTGACAATAACAAGGATTGCAGTCTTAAAATTACTGTTGCGTCAAATTAGCTGTGCTTTTATGCAAGCTCGGTCAAAAAAAAACTATAAGAAAAAAAATTAATAATAATAATAAAAACCCTAGGAAAAAAAAAACGTCAATGCCTATAACAGGGTATTAACGTCTATTTTGCGTAACAGATCAAGTCAGGCGGTTTTTTCGTTCCCACCGGGTTCTACAATTTTTATATATATGTGTCTTCCAGCCAGCATTGATCCGTTTCAGTATTTTTTGTTCCATCACGATTTAACAAGTATTAAACGGCCTTTCGTTATTGGTCATACCATGTGACATATGACGCCACAACTTGGTCAATAACAGTTGTTATTTTTCACATGGCTCGTTTTCCTTTGTTCTTCCAGGGTGATTATGTTGAATAAACCCCGCTAATTATCAACTGTCTGAAAGGCTGGGGGTGGCTTTGATTGTAACAGGGGAGAGCGGGGCTGATATTCTAATATTCCCCTAGGGGAATATTAGCGTTGATAATCCCCTAGGGGAATATAAAAAGTAATATTCCCCTTGCAGCACACCCACACGCATCGCATTACACGCACTGACAAACAAAACCACATCTTTACTTCAACAGCGTTACATTTATTATGCCTACACTGTTATTATATAGATTTAGCCAAGCCTAAAAGTGGAGCCCCCCTTTTTGTTTTCTTTGTTTGTTTATTGTTTTCAGTTATTAATTTGTGAAAATACTCTCATTCAAGTCGTTAAATTAAAAAAAAAAAGAGAAAAGAAAAAAAATTCCTACCCTCGCTGAGAGTCGAACCCGGGTCATCGGTGTATGTAGTCGGATACTAGTCCATTTGGCCATGAGCGTTCTTTGACATTTCCCACGTTAATTTTAATACTTATTTCGTTCTTCGTGACAAGCTGCCTATCAGCATGAAAATGCTGGTGATTTTCCTGGCAAAATGTGTTGAGAACGCCGTAAAAACCATGGCTGTGGACAGAAAAAACCAAAAAGCACTAGTTCTGCTATATTTGGCGTCGAAACCGCTGCGAAAAGCTGCGAACTCAAGCGGTGTGCCGACCGAGTTCGAACAGAACCGACAAGGCAAATTTGAACTTTATCGCCTAATCTTTTTCGCCTAAATTGAACTTTTCCCCTTCCACCAAGAAGACAACTGAAGAAGACAACTGAGTATTCTTCCAAAGACAAGAAGAAGACACTCGTAGTCCGGCAAACGCGGAGAAACAAGTCTGTCCTTCTATTTCAATTAAGGTCTGAACATTTTTTATTTCATGTAAAGCTGTAAAGTAATGGTTTTTCTTTCGATTTGCTTTTTGCTTTGCTATTACAAGATTGCGTTTTTTTTTGTTTTTTTTGACATCGCCGTTGAAGCTGTTGTTTTTATCGATTTAGTTATAAATATTCACAGAGAATTTGTGCATTCATTAGTAGTTTCTACTTAGTCATTAGTATGCTCTATATAGAGCATACTAATGAGGCTTCCAAACAAAGGAAAACAATGCCTCATTAGTATGCTCTATATAGAACCACTAATGAATGCAGAAATTCTCTGTACTTTTACCCCGCAATTTCCCTGTGCTTCAAAGCCCCCGCCACTTTACATAATTTAAGACAGTTTATGGAATATAGAGCATCGAAATGCTGGACACTGATTGGCTGAGTGGGTGTGACCATGTTCGGGCTGCGCCCTCGGTGAATAAATCACATATCCCCTCGTTGCCTAAAAATAACCCTTACTTATACCTTCCAACTCAAACGCCTTTTTTGATTGAACAAGAACTTGTTACGTGGCATGAGTCACAACAGTCTAACTAACTAGGGTTAACAAAACTCACTAACTCCCTAGGAAAACAAAAACTTGAATTTTCGACTCGCACGTGATCAGGTCGTGCGCCTTGAATCCGCGGCAAATTTGTGTCCAGCAGCGTCAAGAATATTTTTAAATTGAACAATTGATACGGGATGAAAGTTCGAAATACACAAGCAAGGCATCACAAAATGCTGTTAAAACCTTATAAGAGTTCTGTAAGGAACAAAAGTTACCACAAAGCTTTGAAGAACTAATCAAGATGGATCTCAATTCCTTGCTCACGTATGTAAGCTTAATTTGTTCTATTTTTGAGTTTGGAGGTATAACAAAACACTTAATGGCTGGCCCCAAGGGAAACAGTGAGTTTTGTTTCCCCTCGACCCTCAATGTTCCCCTCTGCTTTGCCTCGGGGAACATTGAGATTCTCGGGGAATAAAACTCACTGTTTCCCGTGGGGCCAGTCATTAAGTGCTTATTGATGATTTTTGAAATGGTTGCTACTGATTGAAGGCATAAAAACGGTCGTTAATCTCTTATTTGAAAGCTTCAATATAAGTATTGAACTTCCTTCGCCTTTATAAAATATTTTAAACCACTTCCTGTCAATGTTAGAAATACCCTGATAAAGACCAGTATACCCCCGGGAGTATAAGACTAGTAAACCAAACATTGAAATGGGGATAATTGCATCGTAGCTAGTGATCCAAAGACGCCTCTGATATTATGGATGTAATTGTGAAATTTATAGCAATTTATAGTAAGAGGACATGTGTATTATAGTGAACTGGTGTGTTTTTCAGACTTAACAAAAGGCCTAAAATTTCAAACAAAGAGAGAAGAAAACGAAACTTAAACATGAAATTGGCATTGAAATCTAGATTTCATTTTGATATCAAAAACAAATTTGAAAAATTGCAGCCTGTAAACGTAAGACCAAATACAACAACTCAAACATAAATGTAGTAGTGAAGCATAAGTGCGAATGAAATTAACACAACTAAGTGACATTATTGTTTAATTTTTTTTAGTTCCACTGTCAAATAGCTGTCTGTTATCAAATCACTTTGACGGCAACCAATCCTTATTTGCTATTCACCAACAACGGTTGTAACAAAACAACTGTTGTAATCAAATTGCTTAAAAATCCGGCAACATCAATTAATACAGCTGTAAACTCTGGAAGGTTTGATCAGCGCAATAAGTTAAAGCTTATTTGGGAAAATTGGTAATCTGGATAAGAAGTTTTAACTTGTTAAAAAAATGTTTAAATTTACTGAGACTTTGTTCTTGGAAGAGAAAAAAAACTAATTGGCAAACAAAGAAGTTTATTTCTTAGAAATTCGCGTTGTCAATAATTCTGTGGAACACTCTTAAGTGTTACTTGTGCCGGATCAGCTCAAGAAAGAGCAAGTTAAGTGACCAAATGACATAACAGGTAACAATTATAAAACTAGCGTAAAACGACTGCAGATTGTTCGTGATAAGATACTGAGATTTGTAAATGGGTAATATAATAAACTCTTAAAAATCATAAATATACAGAATTTTGTATTGTAAAAGTATGAATAAGGTAAGATAAATTCTAAAAAAATTGGCTAAATATAAGGAGAGCATATTTGCTAACATTAAATTCAACCTAACTTTTACTCGAGCCCGTTTAAACATCAAAGAATTAACGTCATTCACAACTGATTCACATAGATATAGCATTCGTTTTCTTCGTATACTTCTGAAAAACTGAGATTTTTGCCCCCCTTATGTCTTATGCAAAATTTTTCCTCTCATATCTCAAGTAGCATAAGTCATAGAGTGTCTTGTTGAATAAATGTGAATATATTACAATTTATCGTTCCAAAATGTTTCATAACATGTCTTCAAATTTAGGACTTACTGATTACGTAATGAAGCAGTAAAAATAACAACAACCCCACACAAAATATATTTGTGTGGGATTGGTCTATCCTTAGGAATCTCGCACGTCAATAGTTAATATCCTCATTAAGGTATCAGGGTACCCCAAATGACAACACTGCGTTTTCACCGTTTGAGCGTCAGGCGTTTCACAAGGACCCTAACAAACTATATATTTTCTGAAAGCTTAATAATTGAAGATTACGAAAACGTATTAAGATAAAGAAAAAAGACAACTGTGTCGAAAATAGAGACTACGTTTTTAAAAAGTACATCGTTCACAAAATCGGTTCCGCTCCAGTCGAGAATGATCTGGAGAGAAAGAAGAACATCGCGCCCACTTCTTCACACCTTTGTCTCAAAAACAGTGTCTCGGAATTTTTGTATCTGGCCTGGTTTATTTTCTGCACTCAGTTAAACTTTTAAGTTCGAAGAAACACCTCTCCTCTTTCTTTTACGGATCATAACTTTTGAATGAAAGCAAAAATTAAAATTCGGAGACACAGTTTTCGCCAAATTTGAGCTAAAATGGTTGAAAACTTGCTGAACGTGAAGTTAAAATGTGCACCCAATTTCTTGAAAAATTAGTTTCGAGAAAAAAGCCAAAATATGATTTGAAAACTTTTTCCGGTCTGAGGAGATTAAAACACCTAGGTGTCAGGATAATTACCTGCGGTTGACAGAGGGGAGGCTCAACTTACCGCCTTACAACAATAGCACAAACATACCGACAAGAATGGTGTCAAATTCTGCGTGTTTTTATGTTGGAAAGCGACTTTCGTTGAGTACGAGTGCCGTTCAAAGGTCTTCAAACGCAATAAACGGAAATTTTAAAGTCATAATATCACGTCGGCTGTAAAATGCCGAAGGCATCATCATTTGAGCTGGGTAAAACTACCCAAACTGCCGGGACCTGAAAGACGAAAGGAAAGGCGAAAGGAAAACACATTGAAATCTGCGAAAAAGCCGCCACGTGTTCGGTTCAAGATCTAAGAGAGAACATCCAGTCAGAAATGCGAGCAATTGGGAAAAAAATAAACTTCTTTATTACTGGAGACAAATTCCGTACTTTCCTGGACATGCCGTCTTTTGCGCTTAGTTGATTCTTTGATACATCTGGCTTTGTAGAAATGTTATGGAATTTGAATGGATGGATTGTTTTTCGCTGTTCGCGTTACGAAAAGCGAGCTGGCAGTCGAAGCTTATCACACTGACAAGCGAGGAGAAAGGAAGTGCAAGTAATTCCTCAACGCTCGATCTTTTCTCTCTCTCCCTCTCTTTCACAGATATGATCGAAGCCACTTTGTGGACACACTCGAAATAAGCGGGAACTGCTACGCAATCGATCGCGTGTCAAAACATCGGAGCCCTGTTATGTCACATGCTATATTCAGCGTTGTTGACAGATGACTGTCAACACATGATTAGAGAAAATTAATGCCACAAATCTTTTTTCGTCCATAACTTTGCTTAGAAACAATCTTTTTTTCTGAAACTTTTTGTAAAAGAGAGGTTTGAATAATATCTATCTGAAAATGACAGAAGTGTATTTTTCGAAAACATGGTCAATTTTGGGGTACCATGATACCTTAAGAGCAATTCTCCGCGGGCTTGTGCTCCCTGAGAGTAGAGTTTAGAACGTTAGCTCATGCCAGAAATGAAATCATTATGAAAACATGCTTCGGCATCACTCTATAGGACCGAAATCAAGCCATAACGTTATTGTTAATGGGTTTTTTGTTTGTTTGTTTTTTTTTTAATCCCATTCACTGCCTGATTTCATATCGTGAGGGATCGGACTGGCATGTTTCCTCCTTTAAATCAACAAAATCAACTACCAAATCTTTGTTTAAATTTCCAAAGAATTAGTTTAGTTTTTTGTTTGCCTATTTGTTTGTTTGTTTTTTTAGAAATCCTTCCGTTGCCTACTGTGGTCATGAGTTTGCCAGTTAGGCACCAGTCCCTAGCGATAGGAAATCTTAAAATTCGCCCCTTTAAAAGTGCTCTAATTAATTCTAATGCGATCAGTGAAAGACAAATGATAGTCTGTAACAAGGTTCTGAATTCCTAACAGCCGGCAGCTGTTGAGCTATTCGCCCTCAAGATCACTAACGTTGGCGTACAGGCTGTCATCGTACTGATTCATGTTGACATACGTCTGTAAATGGACAGCAGTTCATACGTTAACTGAGGTGTATAAACGCTTCACACCCGCTAATCATGTATAAACGGGGCAGGAGCCGTGATGTAGTGGCTAGCGCATCGGATTGTTGGATTTCTTAATAGATTAAATAAAATGTTACTAAAAAGACCGCTTCAACAAGAATCTTAGTAAACTATATAAAATGATAACAGTCGAAATACTCAGCGCATTCCGCTTATTATTTGGGAATAACTTTCATTAATCGGGAACGGATTGCATTATTGGAATCCAAATTCCACTTTCAAATTGAATATTGTAATGTTCCAACGGTACCCTTGTTCCAAATGAGGAATGCTGATTGGCTTACTATTGACATCAGGCAAATGTTCACGTGCAAGTGGCAGACTGTTGGCGGCTTGTTGTGCCTGATGCGATTTGCTCAACAAAATATCAATCGCAAGTACTTTTCCACGTGATGAAGCAGTCTACTGTTATAAAACTGTGAAGAATATTTCTTAAACACAAGTGTGCTGTAAATGCACAAGAAATATTCCTGAAAATTGAGAAAAATTCCCTGTCATGTCAAACCGACTGAAAGCAACAGCCGCCAACGGTTTCGTATTTCGCGTGTGAACTTTTGGCTTATGTAAGTAACAATGCAATCAACATTCGTTACTTCGAATAAGTCTACCGTTGGAAGATTTCAATCTTAAATCTGAAAATGGAATTTTGATTTCAATTATGCAATCCGTTCCCGATTAATGAAAATCATTCCTAAATAATGAGCGGAACGCTATAATAAAAGTAACATAGGTTTCTTAATTACGTCGAATTAAATTCTACGCTGCCGTAAATTTACCATTTTAAAGCTGTACAAGCCCTAACCTAAGCACGTAAATGTTTGTAAAGATTCTTATCGTTTTGCCTTTCATATAATTTCATTTCATTTCTTTCATGTCAAAACATTTTTAACTATGGAATCCCAGAGAAAACAAATGTATAATTGTCGTGTTTACCCTGTGCTTTCTCTCTATTTCTCTCATGGTCTTCCTCAGTTTTTCAAACGTGGGTCGATCGGTTGGTTTTTCTTCCCAACATTTCATCATAATCTGGTATCTAAGTCGCATAAATAAAATGGTTAGAAACATCAACAGAGAAAACAGGCTAGTTTAGATTTGAATAGTGTTTTAATTTGCTCCTCGGTTTCTGTTTTTTTTCCTTTTTTTGGGGGGGGGTGTCTGTTTTCTTGTAATCTGAGACACCCAATTGCAGTAAATTGTTATATTAGGTGATAAAATTAACCTACTGAAAAGGCTTTAGATCATCTTCATATTTTATTTACACTCGAGACCTGGAGCTTGTTAGGCCCCTAGCTTAAGTAGCTAATTCGCCGAGTTTTGGAAAAATAACATTAAAAAAGCAGTGTGAACACTCCTAAGTTGGAGTTCTCAACATTCTATGTGTCATAATGCAGTATTAAGAAAGATTTCCATCACTTGGTAAAGCAACTGTGTATTAATTAATTCTGCACTATTTTCGTGCTTTGTTACTGGGTTTTATTTCGCCAATAAAGTAATCATTAAAAAAATAAAAAAAATAAATAAATCACTTGGTAAGCTGTTTTTAATCGTTATAATATGATAACATTCCGCAGTGGACAAATTAGAATGCAATCATTTAATGACACTTAAATTGTGTGCTAACTGCATATCGCAAAACAGTAATACTCACAGCTTTTCATCAACGTGAGTTGGTCTTGGCATTCTGTACCCTCTTTCAAGTTTCTCGGCGATTTGTCGAGTATTTATATCCGGATATGGAGATCCACCTAGACGACATGACATATAGACTGTAATTATATATATGCAATGTATGGATTAATAGTCTACATAATTACGTATAATATTCGTTGCCTTGTTACCCTCCATTTAACTGTATCTCATTAAGCAATAGGAATACGTAAATCAAGAGAACAGTAGCGATGAACGTCTGACTCAACTGACCGATAGTGACAATCTCGTAAAGAAGAATACCATAACTCCATCTATACAAAAAGAAGAAAAAAAGCCAAGCTTAGTTGTAGCCAACAAAATATTCATAGAGCTGATAGGGTCGCGAGCAGAAAGACGGCCAGTACGTCAGAGAATTGAAAGAATATTGTTTGAAAATGTTTTGATGCCAAGGCTTTAGCTGCTGGAGTTACTTTAACGAAACGTCACCTCCAACATTAGCAAATACTAATGCCTTTTGTTTCAGTGCAGGGATGAAAAATGGTGTTGCGAGTGGACGATGAAGGGGCCCAATATAATATAAAGTTAAAAGATTCGGAAAATGAAAAGCGCTTTCCTTTTTACGCATAGTGCTTAAATTACTCTTAGTTTTTTCCCCCCTCCCCCCTTACCAGCTTTTATCAAATCAACTTCAAGTAACATCTCTCCAGTGATTCAATAGAAACTCATCACTACATAGCTGTTTTTCAAAGGAATATTGTTGAGTACTTTGTGTCTTTGCCACTCGGGTTTGTTTTACTAGGCTCTTGATTGGAAAGAACAGAAAATCTGTGCACCGTTCTCAACCAAACAGAAGTATACCTAAAGCAAATTGTCACATGATTGCACTCGTTTTCTCGAACTTGACTTGAGTGGTATGTGTTTGCTTCGCATTGTTGTTAAAAGGTGACAGGCCTGACACGACTCCTGCGTGTTTCGTGATGTTGTATATAATTAGTTTGACCTTTATAGTTTTGCTCTAACGAGTATATCTTTTAGAGATCTGCCTCTTGTAAGAGATAATGGGTGGTTCCCGAAAAACCTCTCGAAGCAGGGGTTGTTTCTCAATGATATGCCACTTGCTCATTAAAACCTTTTTGAGATTTGGCACTGATGGGTTGTATTGCGTGACGAAAGGCAGTATGTTTTTTCGCACCTTCTGTTTTTCCTGTAGCGCGTATTTTCTCTCTTCGAATTTGACTTCTATTAGTGTCTTTTCAACTACGTTTTTTGGATAGCCTCTATCGCTTAATCGCGACTTGAAATTATTAATGTTTTCTTCAAAAAGTGCTTTTGAAGAGTTAGTTCTAAGTAGTCTGAGGGCTTCCCCTTTGATGAAGCCCTTTGTCACACCGGGGGCGTGGCAAGAAGAGAAATGCGTGTACTGAAAAGTTTCAGTAGGTTTAAAATGTGTGCGAATGTCTAGAATTGACTCTTCGTAGAATCTTTCGCCTTTAAATACTGTAGTGTCTAGGAAGTTTGTATCTCTCTCTGATATGTCAGCCGTGAATTTAATGGTAGTATGTTGCCTGTTGGCTTCTGAGATAAAGAGATCAATCTCTAATAGCAAAATCACAAAAATCGTATCTCAAGGATACAAAAGACTTCATCAATCTCGTAGAAAAGACGAAAGTCCCACAAAACGCAATTATGGTATCACTAGACGTTACCAGTCTGTACACCAACATCCCTCAAGAAGAAGGTATAGAAACTGTATGCAAGGCATACGAAACATTCTACCAACGAGAAACTCCGATACCAACCAATGCGCTCAGGAAAATGCTAAGACTTATACTTAAGGAGAACTCCTTCCAATTTTGTGGAAGTGACTACCTTCAGACTCACGGCACTGCGATGGGCACTAAAATGGCAGTTGCTTTTGCCAATATCTTTATGTCCGCAGTTGAAACCGAAATCATCAACAAGAGCAAAACGAAACCACTATAGTGGAAAAGATATATCGATGATATATTTTCTTTGTGGGATTCGACAAAAGAAGAGATTGATCTCTTTATCTCAGAAGCCTACAGGCAACATACTACCATTAAATTCACGGCTGACATATCAGAGAGAGATACAAACTTCCTAGACACTACAGTATTTAAAGGCGAAAGATTCTACGAAGAGTCAATTCTAGACATTCGCACACATTTTAAACCTACTGAAACTTTTCAGTACACGCATTTCTCTTCTTGCCACACCCCCGGTGTGACAAAGGGCTTCATCAAAGGGGAAGCCCTCAGACTACTTAGAACTAACTCTTCAAAAGCACTTTTTGAAGAAAACATTAATAATTTCAAGTCGCGATTAAGCGATAGAGGCTATCCAAAAAACGTAGTTGAAAAGACACTAATAGAAGTCAAATTCGAAGAGAGAAAATACGCGCTACAGGAAAAACAGAAGGTGCGAAAAAACATACTGCCTTTCGTCACGCAATACAACCCATCAGTGCCAAATCTCAAAAAGGTTTTAATGAGCAAGTGGCATATCATTGAGAAACAACCCCTGCTTCGAGAGGTTTTTCGGGAACCACCCATTATCTCTTACAAGAGGCAGATCTCTAAAAGATATATTCGTTAGAGCAAAACTATAAAGGTCAAACTAATTATATACAACATCACGAAACACGCAGGAGTCGTGTCAAGCCTGTCACCTTTTAACATCATTGAGATATTTTTAGACAGTGCTCCGTCCTGCCTCGTTGCAAGAACATTTACAATGAGCTATAGCCACCTATACAGGTTCTTAACGAAACTAAAGAGCAAGCCATTTTGACAATACAAATGGCGTTTTGCTACAAGTTTCATACACAAGAACTGAGACAACAAATTCTCAAAAAATAGAAAAATGACCTTCACAACAAACACAACTTCTGTAGGATCGAAAAAGTCTTTACGCTATTGGTCAATTGAAAATGGCCAATGAGAGACCAGAATTCTCGATCCTCACAGCGAGTATATAAACACCAAAACGCTCATTCACCAACGGAATGAAATCAGTTGACGCTGCCATTCCTAGACAGAAAACAAAAAAGCAACAATTGAAAAGATTCGCTTGAGAATCGAAACTGCAGTCTTGTTGAAGAATGAACAAAATACTAGACAAAGACGGCAACATGTTACCTGGCCCATCCAATTCAGGCCAAGCGGATGACCGCGAAAATGAAATTAACGCCGTAAACGAGGAAGAGCTGTTGTACAGTGAAGACGAGCTGGAGAGCGGCCAACGGTCGCCGGCAACCCGCAAACGCCCCTCAGAGACGTACAGCCCTAAAGTCACCAGCAAAGGAACAAGATATGACGACAGCACCATAGCCTTGAAGAGGAAAATCGAAAAATCTGAAGATTCTATCCAGAAGCTAAAGGCGCACACTGAAAAGAAGACATGTCCAAAATCATTACGATACAACGTCCGAGCAAACATCGTGCCGGACGAAGACTTTAAGCGGGACATAAACGACATCAGAAAGGACGCCGAACAAAAGCTGGTTGGTGCATTAACCCGTTTCCACTACAGGAAAATAGAACGCACCAAGAACAAACTAATAAAAACAGAGCAGAAAATGAACCAGGCCAAAGTAAGGAAAACTGACAATCAGAAACTCGTAAAAAACCGGCCACGTCCGGCCAAAGATAACAAGCCTAAGGCACGAAGTGAGAATGTAATTAAGTTAGCAAACACGCTGATGCAGAGGATCGAGAAATTTGATGTAATGATGAAAAAGATTGAAGAAAACCAGAATAAAGAAAATGAATCTTATCCCTGTCTTGTTTCTGACGAAACGGCAAAGGGGAGGGAAACACAAAAGCGCAAAGATAAAAACAAGAAACATAATGACAGAAGAAAAATAAAGAAGAGAGATAAAATCAAAAACTCCGCAAACAACAAACGCAAATACATTAAAAATCTCTCAGATTACGAAATGTCAACTGACCAGATAAATCTATTATCGAAGGGTTTAAAATTTATTCCTACGCCAACCATGGGAGAAACTCGCATTAAGCGACAACTCCTACAAGACTTCAAAGAATTTGAAAGGCGAATGCGCCTAAAATACATTTTTCATGGCCAAGATAAAGAACCGCATCCCTTCTACGTTAAATCACACTGGGAACCACCAGTCGACAACCGTCAGTCGCTCTAGAAAATTACCTAGAGGGAGTCAAAACAGAGCTCGCAGAAATTAAATTATCAAAGCCAAAACAAATCCTGCCACAGAAAGAACGTCAAGCTATCAGAGAGCTTAAAACAAATTCTGAAATAAACATAAAAAAGGCAGACAAAGGATCAACAACGGTCTTAATGAACAAAAAAGATAAGATTGAAGAGGCCAGGGTACAACTAGACGATAAGAATAATTACCTGCCCTTAGAAACATCTATGGTTCGAGAGACATTCAACAGAGTTCAAGAACTCATAAACGAGCTCCACCGCCATAACTACATTGACGATATGACAAAGAAATGGCTCTGTCAAACGCCAGACCCACCGCGCATACCAGTTTTTTACACACTTACTAAGATTCACAAACCTACACCTGTAGGTAGACCCATAATATCAGGTTGTGATGGTCCAACAGAACGAATATCATCATTTGTAGACTACATCCTCCAGCCAATAGCAAAATCACAAAAATCGTATCTCAAGGATACAAAAGACTTCATCAATTTCGAAGAAAAGACGAAAGTCCCACAAAACGCAATTATGGTATCATTAGACGTTACCAGTCTGTACACCAACATCCCTCAAGAAGAAGGTATAGAAACTGTATGCAAGGCATACGAAACATTCTACCAACGAGAAACTCCGATACCAACCAATGCGCTCAGGAAAATGCTAAGACTTATACTTAAGGAGAACTCCTTCCAATTTTGTGGAAGTGACTACCTTCAGACTCACGGCACTGCGATGGGCACTAAAATGGCAGTTGCTTTTGCCAATATCTTTATGTCCGCAGTTGAAACCGAAATCATCAACAAGAGCAAAACGAAACCACTAGAGTGGAAAAGATATATCGATGATATATTTTCTTTGTGGGATTCGACAAAAGAAGAGATTGATCTCTTTATCTCAGAAGCCAACAGGCAACATACTACCATTAAATTCACGGCTGACATATCAGAGAGAGATACAAACTTCCTAGACACTACAGTATTTAAAGGCGAAAGATTCTACGAAGAGTCAATTCTAGACATTCGCACACATTTTAAACCTACTGAAACTTTTCAGTACACGCATTTCTCTTCTTGCCACGCCCCCGGTGTGACAAAGGGCTTCATCAAAGGGGAAGCCCTCAGACTACTTAGAACTAACTCTTCAAAAGCACTTTTTGAAGAAAATATTAATAATTTCAAGTCGCGATTAAGCGATAGAGGCTATCCAAAAAACGTAGTTGAAAAGACACTAATAGAAGTCAAATTCGAAGAGAGAAAATACGCGCTACAGGAAAAACAGAAGGTGCGAAAAAACATACTGCCTTTCGTCACGCAATACAACCCATCAGTGCCAAATCTCAAAAAGGTTTTAATGAGCAAGTGGCATATCATTGAGAAACAACCCCTGCTTCGAGAGGTTTTTCGGGAACCACCCATTATCTCTTACAAGAGGCAGATCTCTAAAGATATACTCGTTAGAGCAAAACTATAAAGGTCAAACTAATTATATACAACATCACGAAACACGCAGGAGTCGTGTCAGGCCTGTCACCTTTTAACATCATAACGCATGTTTGCGCCTATTTTCAGAGACCACAGAAATTATGCCGGTTATGGTAAGACGACATGCACCTAATTAACAACCCCTTTGCGGAAAAGTCAAACTTGCCTAGTTCCAAAGTAAAGCACTTACACGTCACTCTGTGTTGTGTATGTTCCAAACATCAAAGCCTCATAAGCGGTCCACTTAACAGGTAAACGACCCTTTGGAAGAAAAGAAAAAAGCATTCCAGCTTAAAACTCGAATGGAAAAATAGTTTTGGCCGTTTTACAGAATTTGTAAGCCATTTTTAATCGAAAACTGTTTTGATCATGTGCAGCTTTGACCATGCATCCAACATTAACCACTATTTTGACTATTTATTGTTTATTGTTTTCGTTTTTTTTTTCTGATTTTTTAAGCCAAGCCTACAATTAGAGACAACTGAAAAATCGTTGTCGTACTTGGAAAAAGAGCCTTACAAGTACTGTTACAGTGTTATAGTATTACTATTCACTACTTTTTCTAGGCAATGTTGCACTGTAAGAATTGCAATAGCTTTTGGGTGTGTGTGTGTGTGTGTTTGGAGAGGGGTGGGGTAGAAATTTCAGCACTGATTGACGAAAGGAAGATTGCTTTATAAAAGGGTGATGTTGTTCTATCCTACAGAACTACAGCGTTTTTTTACTGACCCTACTTTTCCTGGCGTAAATGTCTTCCTGATCCAAATTCCTCGCCATCCCAAAATCTGTCACCTTACACTTCTCTCCTTCACCAACAAGAACATTTCTCGCCGCCAAATCTCGATGAATTATCTACAAGAAACCCGTCTCAAGGCAAAAGCTTTCTGTATTATGCATTATTACTTTTCAGTGTAGCATTGTTTTCGGACCTCCCAGGTTTTTTAAGTGAAGTGTATTTTATGCTTTTTTCAACTGGCATGTGATATTGCAAATCAACCATGACGGAAAGTTTAAGCAACAGTTTGTATAAATCAGTGATCAAATGACGTTTATCAAATGACACAAAGCAAATACTCCAACATTTATTCTTTTTTAAGGTTTTAGATGTTAGTGATGCGGGAAATTCAAATTGGATTCCCAGTCAGCCGGATTTTCTGAAGCCAGTAATTTATAATGACCATCCAGTTAACTGAAAATTGAACGGAAGATACTCATTTTACTAGCACAGTGCAATTGGTATTGATGTATATCCACACTGAGTCAAGCCCAAAAACGCTAACGCTTGTTAACGAGCTGTTAAGCAATATTTTTCTTAATTTGTTATGTTTTAAGCCAACCTTTTTCGAGGACAAGTAACACATTCCATCAGCAACCTGCCAAGCGAACCTCATCAACTGTTCCGCAGTCAGACTGGTCTGCGGCTTTACATCCGGGTCATTAAAGTATTTATCGTTCAGTCCTCGACTCTTCCTCAAGAATCCCAGCAGATCACCAAATGGTACAAGCTCAATAAGGACCAGAAGGGGGTCTATGGCAAACAAAAAAATTGTCTTTGTCGTAAAAAGGTGGTTGTTGTTAATCGTGATATACACTTTATTATTATAACTGTCTTTATTTAAAACGTTTTCACCTGCTCATTTTGACACTGTTTTCAATTTATTACAATTTCCGTGCTTATGATTAACGTGATTCCCACATCACTTAGAACTGAAAAGAATGGGAATTATTTTTTCGGTTAAACCACGTTTTAAAAAAGTAAATAATTGTGAGATCTCAATGACATCACAACTTACACCTACGGACAGTTTATTCACCAAAGCTTCACTACCATTCCAAAGCAGTCTCGTCAGCTTCTTGACACCAAGAATTTTTGACCTCTTCCCTTCAGGGGGAAGAGGTGGTACTCTGTGTTCTACTTCAATATGTGAATGTAGGTCAGCCTTGTATGTCCACGTGAGGCAGTGTCTCGAATTGGCTGCCATAGAACACTGCAAGGAGTTGACGGAGGCAGTAAGAAGCAAGCCTAAGGCATCTCACTGGCTGACTGCTCTTTGACTAAGACTTTGGGGGGAACAGCTGCCGACATCAGAAAATGTATGCGACCTTCTTTGAATATTTTTTGCATCCTCGCATTTTTTTGTGTCAGAGGACTTTTACCTCTCAACGGGAAAGCTTTCATTGTGTGTAATTTTCGTAGTTTGTGAGGTCAAATTTACGTTTTTTAAGGTCAGATAATCGTGAAAAGACATAAAGTATGCGTAAATGTGCTGCACTGTGCAATGTATTTATATTACCGCTCTCAGTGACGCATCCAATCAGTCTGATCACGTGAGGATGAGGTTTTAGCTCCTTCATCAACTCAAGTTCGGATAGCAAGTCCTTTCTGTCTGATTCCGAGGCATTCGCTGCAAAAGATAAATCAAACGTTCACTTGTATCTATTCAACCTTTTTGTTCAATATTCAGCATCGCACCTTTCAGCATTTTTGCGGCCACTGTGATGTATTCCTGATTAGCACGTATGTTCCAGACCATTGCCTTGGCAACTTCAGAAAATGCTCCCTTGCCGATGATTTTGACAATGTTGACTTGTTCTCGATTGATTTCCCAGCTTCGTGTAGAGGGATGAAGTGACATGTAATCTCCACGTCCTGGTGCCGGTGTGGCATACTGTGGATCAACCCTGGGCCCTTCGTTTAAGGGCTGCGTGTTAGTGTCCCCCTGGACAGCTATGGAAACCTAGTAGTAATGAGAAGAGGAAGTTTTAACAACTGAAACAACCGATGCTACAATACACCATACAATATTGCAGCTATTGGTAATCTAATTGGATCCCTAGCTAAGGTCTATCACGTGATGAACCATCGCTAAAATATCTAGTAAAGTAAGAAAAAAACAACAGGTTTTGGGGTGGTTAAAATTGCTTTTCTCCACTTCGTTCTTCTCAACGTCACTTGCTAGATATTGTGTGTTGGTACATGTATGATAGAATGTAAATATGCAGGTATTATATAAACATTGCTTTGAGATACTCAGCACGATCAACCTTATAGTTATTCTGACTAACTTTTACTAATAATGTTTCTAATGTTACATGCTGTAAACAAAGCAATTAGTGGGGATAGCGTTAAAAAACTGGTCCTTCGTTAAATTTTAGACAATTTGGGGTTGAGGTCCTTCATGGCTATGAGTTCCTGCACAACTAGATTTCGTATAATAACTGTCGAACAGCGTTTTGCTGTCTTAGAATACGTCATTTCTCATTGTTGTCTTTGCGTATGCGCAACAAAAATCCATCCTACGTATACGTATAGACAGCTAGTGAATGTCTAAGGAGCCATATTTGAGAGTTAAATTTTGGGTATACGAAATCCCTTACCATCGGTATGAGTCCTTCGCCGCTTGGGGATTCACGTTCTCTGAAAGAAAAAGAGCTACACGTTTAGGATTCGTGGATGGTCTCGAATCGCTTCAAATTTAAATAATAGCATACACGATGTGCAACGTCTCGTATTTTATAGATAATACGGGAAATTAATTTTAATGCTAAATAAAATCTTCATTACATTTTATTTATATATGCTTTCATGTATTTATTTATTTATTTAATTCCTTTGTTTGTTTGTTTGTTTCAAGTATCAATTCAATAGTAGGTTGGATCCCTGAATAAAACTATTTGGGCAGCTAATATTATGTTAAGAAAATAACCCGAAAAAATCTTAAAATAGATGTAATGAAATGATCAGTGCTACTTACCTTCTTAACTTTGAGACCTCTGAAATTTGAAGGACATTTTAACTGAGTTAGAAATAATAGATGTAATCAGTGTTCAACCGGGTAATGACACTTGAAGTTTTGAACTATGTTTCAATTTTATTTTTGAGCTTTTTTCGGCATTATTTAATCCTAAAACTTATTAACCGCAGTGCCAGCGAGCGCTTCGAACTTTCTTGTGCTCGTTACACATTTTTTGGTAGCTTGTCTTACTTTGTTGCTTTGTTGTTGCTTTTGCTGCAGTTTTTTTCTTGCTGTTTTTTAGTTTTTGCTGTTGTTGTTGCTCTACACGTTGCACTTACGGTAACATTCATTAAATTGACCTGGTAAAGTACATCCTGACGACAATACACTATACGCAAAATTTGAAAATTTTGACTCGACAATTTTGTAATGCTTCAAATGATTAGTGAATACCATGAACTCAACAACTAATCACTTACAACTATATTGGTTCAATGGTTCAAGTAAGGCCTTAAGCTACTGTGCCAGCTAATTATTTATTTATCTATCTATTTATTTGTACCAAGTAATTGTTTATTGTTCATCTAATTATTTGTGTCACCTACGATACAACTTAATGAATTATTTTGTACTGCGGAATATTTTCTTAGTCCCTGATGATGCCGTGGATTGGCGAAAGTTCGGACTAATCGGACTAATAGATCAAGCACAGTAGTCTAACGAGTGCGCTTGCATAACTTACTTAGCTTTCCCGCGGCTTTCGGTCACGTGTCTCGTCCATGCAGGGCAGCCAATTGTTGTTTTGTAGTTCTTGCTCTTTGGCAATTACATATTGATGTTTTGGTACCTGGCAGTTTGTTCACTTATCATTGCAAGTAGCTTAAAGCCTCACTTGAACCACTGAACCGTTATACAAAGATACTACTGAAGGACAATAGAAAACGCTTGCAATTGCAAGCGTTGTAGCTTTAATTGCGGCAAGGAATGTGGAAGGCATGCTATTTGGTCCGTGCTCTGGCCGAATTTGTTTAAGTGAAACTTACCCAAACGACGCTGCATTCTCCACAATACAACACTCAGGGTAAGAACAACTATGAACATCACAACGATGACAGTGATGTAAACAGCATGGAGGAGTTTGTCTTTGTCAAACACAGAACCTGAAATGTAAACATTGAAATAAATTTTAAAAGTATTGTTAAATAAAACCGTTGTCAGGAAAAATTTCAATATGGGGTAAATGGTTACGAGAAGCCGGTGGGCCTTGTGAAAAATATACCTTCCTTAAAAAATGAATGGTCAGTTTATTGGCCAAACTGCAAGATCAGATTCAAGCAATGCCCTCGTGTTTCGTTCTTGAGTAGAATAATTCTTCCGCTCTTATACTGCCTCTGCACATCAAGGGGTAATATACAAAGAACTTTCATGGTTTTGCAAATGCTAAACATAACAAATATACTACAGTATTAATAATTGGTATAACGACGTACAAGGTAACGTCTGATGGATAAAACTGGGAATCAATTTCAAGGAAGAAAAAAACTGAAATATTTTAAATATTTTTTATGCAACGCATCATTCTTACCTGCTTGACTCTTCGCAGCGTGAGTGGAAACTGAGAAAACAAAAACAATGGTCTTAATACTATTTTTACGTATCAGCTTATGAAGGTGATGTCCTATGCTTGAAAGGGCGCTAATGATAGCTTTCATAAGCCGGTAAATTACGATAGTCCAGGTGAGTGAAGTCCCAAGAAGGACTGTTTAAGGTGACATTGACTGACGTTTCGACAAAATGAGGGGAAGTCATTCTCAGAGTCAATTGTGAATCGTTAGTAGATGTTATAAGTCTCTGGTCGTTGTCCTGATTGGTCGACGAACTCGCGATGTTATTGGACGTCTGTCAGTTAAGCCGTGATGTTATTGGCTGCGAAGACTGTAAAACCTGATTGGTGCGTTTCGATCCGTCTTTTGATAATTAGTCAAATGTCCGTTGGTCTATTGTTAGTAAAATTAGTCGGTTTTTCTACTGTTTGTCTGTCTTGTTGTTGTAGTCAATAAGTCTTTTGTAAGGTGCAGTTAGTTTTTGGAAATGGTTCGGTGGTGTTTTTTTCTAGGTTAGTAAACCAGTTTTCTAGAGTGATTCGTTGAAAGTATAGTTCGTACTGTAGGTAACGCATTTGGCAGAAAGATAGGGGGATACCATCAAGAACTCAACATCTCACTAAAGGTCGCCTAGCTGCTGTGAACTGAAGTCATCAACCAACAAGCTAAAGATTCTAAATTAACGTGAATATATGAAAATCATATATTTGAACTGCGGAGGAAAGAAGTTCAGGCTTGTACGGGAATCAAAGCCATGACCTTGCGATTACCGGTGAAGTGCTCTACCAACTGAGCTAATTAACAAGCCAACTGGGAGATGGAATTTCTGCAGGTTTCCTTTTCCACAACCGCTTAAATTGCGAAGACAACTACGATGATCTTTTACATCTTTCGAGCTCCTAAGTGTTTCGTGGGTAAACAAATTACATTTACATTTACATACTTTTCCTTTCTCTCGCAGTTCAAATATATGATTTTCATATATTCACATTCATTTATTCATCATTCACGGGTGTATTACGAACTAGCAAAAAAACTGGGGGTCAATTTCAAGGAAGAAAAAAAGCTTTATTTCATACATACTGAGATTTACAGATAGAATTGATCTGTTGAAAACCCGGTTCGGAAATCCTCGCAGCCAATGACAACAGCGAAACGTCTTTCTCACACGTGGGAAACCCGTTTTGTCCAGTCAGAAAACGGCTGTCAAAACGCATCAACATTTTCAATGAACGTGGTAGCTTTAATGTCGATGGTGCTAGCTTTCCTACGGCTTGAAATTTCTCGCTCGCCGGGATTTCGGCTTTTTCGCAGTACATTTCTAGACGAGTTTAAAACATTCTGATAAACAACTACTGATGGCTGAATGTTCTGGCAGTAGATTCAAACCTTTGGATAAACCCAGCGAAGAATATATTACCGACCAAGAAAACAAAAACACTCGAGCGAAAACGCAGCAGGATGTGAAGCTACTTGCTGCATTTCTGCTGGAGAAAAACGAACAAAGAATTGAAGAAATTCAACCAGAAGAGCTCAACCGCTGCGTTAGTGAATTCATTCTTAGTGTGAAAAGAAAAGATGGCCAAGAGTATGGACCATCAAGCCTTCGAGGGTTGTTTTCAAGTTTCAACTGATATTTAAAAGAAGGCAAATACTCAGCGAGTGTTATCGAAGACATTGTGTTTGATCAAGCAAGAAAATGTCTGGAAGCTCGCAGCAAACAACTGAAAAGAGAAGGAGAAGGGAACAAACCCAACGCAGCTGAAGCTTTGACTGATGTTGAGGAAAACATTCTTTACGAAAAAAATTTACTCGGAATCTCAAATGCCGAAGCTTTGCTAAACACAGTGTGGCTTTTCAATTCGGTGCATTTTGGCTTGAGAGGCTGTGAAGAATATGGGCAGATGACGTGGGGCTATGTGCAAGTTTCCACATGGAAGCTGACGGAACTGAATACTTAGAGTATTCTGAAAGTCAAACGAAAACTAGAACGGGACTGAACCTCGTAATGTCAGTGCTGTTAAACCGAAGGCTTTCGCAGCGCCAAACGGTCCACCTGAAAGAGATCCAGTTGATGTTTATAAGATTTATTCCGAAAAGCGACCTGACGCGATGAATAAACCTGATGCGCCATACTATCTCGGAAAAATTACACAAAAAGTCCTTCATTGAATAAACTGTGGTTTAAATCAAGTGCAATGGGTCAGAACAAATTGAACAGTTTGATGAAAACCATTGCGAAAAGGGAGGGCTTTCAAGTGAACGACTGACAAATCACAGCGCTCGAAAACGTACATGTATGATACAAAAACTAAACGACAGCGACATTCCTCCTAGTCACATAATGCAGTTCTCAGGCCACAGTAATGTCCAAAGCATTAACAAATATAGCCACATATCTCAGCAACCGCTAAAAAACATGTCAAGAATACTGAGTGCGACCTTGACTGAACCTGCTGGAAAACTTCATCGAGCATTGGCTACAGCTAGAGAGTGAAGCTGAAACTCTGTCTTGTAGTTTTCAGTCATCAAGCAGTCCTACAATGCCTGGAGTAAGTGTATTTAGCGGAGCAGTTTTTCATGGAGGACACTTAAACATTTCTATAAACCCAGTAAATCAGTCACCTGATGCATACTCAGCAACAAGAAAACACACTTTCAAGCGTGTTAAACGTATTTTAGATTCTTCGGATGAAGATAGCCCTCCCTTGCAATAGAAGTTCTTAGCGTGGTTACATACCCTCAATTGCTATTCGTATACTTTATTTTTGTACTTGTGTGAAAATTCTTGATATTCGATTTCTAAACCGATTAGAACGACTTTAAGACACGAGAATTATCTTATGAATTGTCTTTTCCCAACCATTTTGCTGTAGTTGTTTTCATTTTTAAAATAACGTGGTAATTTCGTGTACTTCCATTTTGTGTACTTTCATTATAACAATAAAACACTTGAGAGCTATGTGTACATGTTTACCAAACCTGCTCAGCGTGGAAAAATCTCAGTATGTATAAAATAAAGAAATTACAGCATGGAAAGTGCTTTGTACGGTGTTTACGCACTCGTTGTTTTGTATCTGAAATCTCACTCGTTCGATTTCTGATACGTCAACAACTCGTGCGTAAACACCGTACGCGCGCACTTTCCATAAGTAATCTATATGAAATATGTTTTATGTAACGCATCATTCCTACCTGCTTGACTCTTCGGTATGTGAGTGGAAACTGAGAAAACAAAAACAATGGTCTTAATACTATTTTACATATCAGCTTATAAATGTGATGTCCTAAGCTTGAAAGGGCGCTAATAATAGCTTTGATAAGTCGGTAAATTACGATCGTCCTGGTGAGTGTAGTCCTGGGAAGGACTGTTTGTGATGACATTGAATGACGTTTCGACAACCTGAGCGGAAGTCATCAGCAAAGTCAAGTGAATTGTGAATCGTCAGTAGATGTTGAAGTCTCTGGTCGTTGTCCTGATTGGTCGACGAACTCGTAATGATTAGACGTCTAGCTGTCAGTTAAGCCGTGATGTTATTGCTGCGAAGACTAAAACCTGATTGGTGTGTTTCGATCCGTCTTTTGATTAATGGTCAAATATCCGTTGGTCTATTGCTTGTAAAATTGGTCGGTTTGTCTGTTGTTTGTCTGTCTTGTTGTTGTCGTCAATAAGTCGTTTGTAAGGTACAGGTAGTTGCTGGCAACGGTTCAGTGGTGTTTGTTCTAAGTTAGTAAACCAGCCTACCAGAGTGATTCTTTGCAAGTAGTTCGTACTGTAGGTAACGCATTTAGCAGAGAGAATTAGGATGTCATCAAGAACTCAGAACATCTCACTGAAGGTCGCCTAGCTGCCTAGCGGACCAGTCGCGTGGATCGAGTCTTCTAGAACTTTTCCATTTGTTTCACCATTTAAATGGTGTATTTTGATCCGTATAATGTCAATCGGTCGCGCCACCATTTTTCGAATTCCTCCAAATAGGTGTGGTAGAGGCATTGCATTAACCTAGCCATGCCCCCACGGTAAAAAAATAAGCCCTCTCCCCTTCCCACCCCCATCTATCATTAACATACCAATCATATCGTCCAGTGACCTTGAAAAACCTAGTACGGCGAAATTCCTTTCTTTGTGCATTGCTGACAGACGAAGCCCCGCAGGCCCGTCTTATTTATAAATTTGTGCACTGCTCGAGTTGCTTCAGTTTTCAGCCGGGCGTTACTCGAAAGCCCCGAAAACTATTCGGCTCCGAAAAGCCATTTTTACAGGCCCGTCTTAATTATAAATTTGTGCACTGCTTGAGTTGCTTCAGTTTTCAGGCGTTCGTTTCTCGAAAGCCCCGAAAACTTTTCGGCTCCGAAAAGGCATTTGTATAGACATGAACCACTTAATATTCTTCAAGGTTGTCATTTCCACATGCGTTTAAGACCAGAAAACTTGAACCTATAACAAAGATTCATGCTTAGAAACTTCTTTGTTTACAAGATGCGGTGTGAACTATCGTGCCCAAAATCGGCGCGAAACGTTTGAGGGCTTTTGAGAAACGCCCACCAGGACATCCTAGTACACATCTAATAAGTTAATTCTTCAAATTCAATGTATTTCCTACCTCCTTTTTCAGTTGGACAAATGGTTACCTCTGCAAAAAAGAAAAAAGAGACACCAGTCCTTGCATCACGCGTAATTAAAATAGTATAGAATTTAAGTATACAATTAAAATAATTATGATTTAAGGTGTGTTTGTTCTGCAAACGTTTTCAAATTATGTGCTTGTATCTTGCAAAAACCATTGAAAAACTTATTATGGTTTGCTCCCCTTGAGAAAATTCATTGAAATCTTGGTGTTCCAGGAGCATTTTGTGTGAGGGAGATGTTGTCTTTGTTTGGATGATATTTTAATTGTTGCCCACAGGGATCTTTACATTACTTGTCTTTCCGTGACTTGCATCTGAAGCAGTCCACAGAATATCGCAGCGTTCCATTGATCATCAGGTGATAGAGACCAATTGATGACAACTTATTGCCTTGGCAACAATTCTGTCTGGGGTTTTGCTTCGGCTATAACGCTCAAACCGATAACTTGTTTTGGTGGAGTTGTTTCATGAACGTGTCACATGATATGTTATTTACGAAAAGGATTCCCCGACTGGAAACTCTGTGCATTGGAAAATGGCAGCAGTAGTATAACGGCTATTAGTAGGGTTTTCCCATGAAACTCTAGCTATTAATACCATCACAAGGGGACATACTAGCATACAGGTATGTACACTTCGCTCGAAAGTAAATTGGCCGCTGTTTGTGAGCAGGAACTCGTGTGAAATATCTTTGGGTAAAAATGACATTGTTTGCATAGGAAATTGGACAGAAAAGAAGAAAGAAAGTGCAAGAATATGTGTAAATTGACCGCCGGCACTTATAAAATCTGTCTTTTTATTCTTCCCGTTGCCACATGAAGAAGTGTACACCATTTCAGGTCTGCTTCGCCCAGTTGCTCAGTGGAGTAGGTGTTTACATTCCAGTATGTTCAGGGAGCATGTGTAGCCTGTCAGGTGAATTTGCGTGCGGTAGTGCTTACGCAGCGAGGGATATATATCTGTAATTTTGGTTTTCGGTCTGTTAGGGAACAAGTGAAAGTGTATAACAATTCCGTTTCAGTCTTCCGTGTTTCTTAACGTAACAACTAAAAATGTATAACAATTCCGAGAGTATTATGGTGATGGAAAGCAGAAAAAAATGTTACCGAGAAAATTGTACAAACATGGGAGTACCTGCACCACAATTGAGTTAAGCCAGCCAGTATTCAAACAAGCCTTACCTTCAGTGCTACTACATACAGTCAAGCGAATTACAAAAATGTATGAAGTATCGGCCACGCTCTACCACGCTCAACCAACACAACGCTGAAAATAATATCACTCATTTCTAACGCTGCGCTGGAGAAAACTTTTCTCGTAGAAACAGGTTTCTGTCTGTCACGCGCCCACGCTCTACCATCACTGCCGGTGGGGCAAAATATGCGTCACGTGACAATAACCCGGACGGTGTGGCAGTTTCTTCAAAGCGTAATTTCTTTCCCGAAATCATTCAGTTCAGCTGTTTACCTTTGGATTTTCTCAGACATTGTCTTATCTTTTTTAAGAACTATACACAGACCACTTTAAACGTTAACCGAAGTAAGCTCAAAATCAGACAATTGCCCGCAATCGCCCACCCTCCCCCTCCCCCTTTCAATGTTGGTTTGCTACAGGGATCATGTCCAGAACATTACCCGACAACATTAAAGAGGGGGAGAGGTGGGTATTTGGGGGAGTTAGGATAAGGGAATATTGACTATGCAAAAGTGGTTTTGCGAGAGTGTCTAAACAATTCTGCAGGTAATTGTAGGAAAGAAAATTCGTGTTAGCTTTCTCTTCCTCGATCTCAAGTTATCTATTCCATCACTATTCAAAAAATGGGGGTGAAATCCCATTAAAAAGTGATGGAGGCATTTGAAGTACCTTTGAGGAGTACACAAGTAGTTTACTTAAATGTAAGCAGTTATGCATGAAGCGGTCAGACACAACATTTTTAGTCAGGGTAGAGCGTATCTATGTAGGTATAAGGATGTACAAAAGCATTTTTAATGGTATAAAAATGGTCAGAGTACCGCAAATCCTCTGTTAAGGGGGAAGACCCTTAACTACAGATCTGGCATTGTTGCCAAGGGATTTTTGAGAATGGTATTTTGTCATACGTTGTTTTTAGAGTTTTGTGCCGCTTGATTGGTGAAATGCATGAGGATAAACTTCTGAATTTCAAAAATCGACATTGCGCGTGTGTAACTAGTGCCAGTCCCCAACCGCACATTAGAAAAAAATCCCCAAAACGCATGCGAAAAGAGGTAAAATTCCAATTTTTCTCGCGATAATCTGCCATAAGCAATTTGTTATGACAAAAATAGAAAAACTACTGTACAAAGTGTATGAATATTCGCACTTATGATGTCATAACTACCGTAATAATGCGAATTTCAAGAAATCGACATGTCACGTTTTGCATCTTGATGGTCGTTAAATACTGACAATGTCTTCAATAACCAAAACTATGCCGTTTGAGTTTTAGGCTTGTTTCTGTGCAAGTCATGTGACCTTTTAAATATGGTTGGGATTCGAAAATCTTCAAAAACTTTTTTTTTTCGTGGGACAAATGTGGCAAGGCCGTTTATCTGGGGAAGTTAAGGTTTTCAAGATATGATGATTAGAAAATTTCCGTAGCAACAATATTGTAGTTAAGAGTCTCCCTTAAACCCCTCCCCCCCCAGGGGCTTAATTACATTAAGCACGTTAGATGAGAGGGGGGCTTATTTGTGACGGGGAGGTGGCTTATTTATTTCAGCAAAAGAGCTAGCAATATGCCGGCAAGTTGTCCGTACTTGAACAATGGAGTGCTTATATATTCGTGATAACAACAATCTTAGATCCCTGTTTGGTAGTAAAAGTAAAATTTCCCACAAAGCTTGCCAGTACTGTATGTAAATTTGTGCCCGGATTCATAAGGTAAAAATGCACAGACACAATTGCTTGTCTTTTGTTATTTTGTTTTGTGAAGGAAAAGTAAGAAGGGCTTACAAGAGAGGGGGGGAGGGTCTAATTAATTTCTTGATCTAAAAAAGGGGCTTAATGGAGAGTAATTTTAGGTAGGGTTTTACGGTAAGTTAAAGTTAAGTTAATTTGCAGCCAACAGACCAACTAAAAGCTAAACTCAGACTGTAGAATAAGCCTAGTTACAATTATAGGCCTCATAAACATGCATTGTTTAGACATTAATTGTCCGTAATGGACACCTTGTTAACTTTAGACTGCAGCTTATAGCCATGAGTTTCACAGACGTAAGACAGCCATTACGATCATCCATGATCTCTTTTGTCTTTCATCACCCAGTAATGAAGACGTCGTTGGTTGAAAATATGTTTGCCGGCACATGTAGACCGTCTACATGTACGGTGTACACGAACTATGTTTCCCTGTACATTAACAGTGCTATTGAGAAATGTAAGAAAAAGAATTGTTTGGCCCAAGCTTGTATTATTTTATAATCAGTGTTACTCATTCTATTGTTGAAAGTTTTAGAATCTTGCCTCTAGCGCACTCAATAAATTTACAAACAAAAAACAAAGGAACTTGCACTTTTTTCCAATACAGACCTCACGCTTGTTCAGCCTCGCACATGTAGATTGTGTATTGACTTACCTTTACAAGGTGCTTCCGGAATCAATTTGTAGAATCCATCATCACATGAGCAGCCAGTTTTTTCTGAATTAGAACTAGAGTTGGCAGGACACTCAACACATTTGGTGTTGTTCACAGTACTCTTGTAAAAACCTCTTTGACACTCTATATTATAATTAACCAAAAAAAATTTTTTTTGTACAATTTATTCTTATTACTGGTTTGTCGGTAGTCTGTTTAGTCAGTGTAATGTAAATTAGAATTATCAAAAAATAAGCAGGGCTTCCGACATCCTGTGACCACGCAATAGCCCTTTTCACAGTTACCTTTTCTCATTTACGTTACAATGCTTTTGAGCGTGGATGTGAGGCAATTTCGGGCAATTTTGCAGTTTCTGCCCGAAATTGCCTCACATCCATGTTCAAATACATTGTAATACAAATGAGAAAAGTTAACTGTGAAAAGGGCTATTTTGCAGTTTTAGTCTAAAATAGTTTTTAATTGCACCATCACTGATCAAAACGTACTTCTTCAAAAATCAGACTAATTTACTGCGCCATTTTAATAACATGCGGACTCTAAGCATGTTTACCATTTACACGGGCAAACCGGTCGGTTTACCGTTTGGGTCGGTTTGGGCAAATCGTAAGCAAATTTCCCTATTGGGAAAATTCCGTTCGGGACTGGCGCTTACCATTTGCAGAAATCCCTGCCATTTACCAAAAAAATTGCACGACGACGATGGCTAACGAGAAGGTCGCAAAACAAATGCTTTGATTAACAAGACAAAAACTCTGCAAGTGCGTTATTTTTGGTATTTTTCTTTGCCGTTCTGTGCACATCTACAACGTGAAATGACCAACGCAAACACACGACGTAGAACGCAAACGTGTAGAACGCAAACACACGACGGTGAATTTTCGTTTTTATAATAATAACAATATAATAGTAATAACTTTATTTACGTGTCAAGTGATCTAGCACCCTGTAAAGACAGGGCCCTAATAGTTGTGTGCTTTGTGCCCTGGCCTTTGAGTGGAAGTGAGGCTGGAGTTGACCTTGTTTTTATAAAGACCCTCCTGCTTTTCACATGTAAATCATGTTGTTCTCATGCTAACTAGTTTGCATTTACATATGAAAAGCAGGAGGGTTTGTATCAAAACAAGGTCAACTCCAGCCTCGCTTCCACTCAAAGGCCTGGTCACTAAGCGCACAACCGCAAAATGGTTTATTGAGGACACAGCTATTTTCTATACGCCGTCCTTACAAATTCAGCTCCTAGATAATTCGACCGCGTTACATGCAGGTTAAACGAGTCGGAATAATCGCCAAGAAGTTTCAGAGATTGTGAATTCATTTTAAAAGTGACTTTTTCCTTCCCGTTAATTAATTGTTGTTGGGACAGAAAATGGCCGCGAGAGCCTGAAACTAGTATCAAAGATTAGGTTCAAACAAATGGTACACGAATTTCCGTTGGGAACATTCCGTCCAGAAAAAACAGGACTACCTTTTCAGACGTTCCGTTGCTCCCGGAAATTTTGCACTGGAACGACCCATTTACTTTCCAACCGGAATTTCCAGAAAGCTGTTGTAAATGGTAAACAACCTAAAACTCAAAGCTCAACCGACAAATGCATTTGTCGCTGCCGTCAATCAAATTTTCGGCGGCTCCTCCCAGCTTCCGACTTCTGAGGAGCGCTGTTAGTATTATAAGACTTTTTACAGTCGTCAACCAGTTCAAGCGTACTCTTATAAAATAAAAATTTGAATTTGATTATTGCAATACCGATTTATTTATTCAATTTAATAATCCACATTACAAACGAACAATTACACTCTGCCCACTAGCCGAATATGCATGACATTATGCCTCAGGCACGCTTGAATTTGACAGGTTTGCCCGAACTGTATTCCAAAGGTTATCTGATTTTAAAGTTTTTCTCTTCTTTTCTCTCTACTACCAGCTTTTTGAAACAAATCAGAACACGGAAAAAACTTTGAGCATTTTGATGGGACTGAAAGGAAGTGATTTTGTTAGGAAAGCAGAAGTAAAAAATAAACAATGGGATAATCCGTTGGGAGCACTTTATGCAAATTGGCAAACCGTGTGTCTTTATTAAAAGATTAAATCGGGAAATCTGTTAAATTCCAACGTGCCTGTCGCATGAAGTAAGCGAGTCAAAAATCGAGAATGGGATCGAGTTTCAGTTTAACTGCTTCATTCTCCATTTGAAAAGCAGATTATTGGCACAAATAATAAAATCAATATTGAAACTGCAAAAAGCTTTATGATACGAACAGCGCTCGGCAGTAGTGAAGGAAGGTGGGAGGAGCGGCCGAACATTTGATTAAGGGCAGCGAAAAACGCATTTGTCGGTTGAGCTTTGAATTTTAGAGTCCGCATGGTATTGAAAGGCGCAGTAGAAGCAATACGTTTATTGTCATGAAAGATATTTTACTATATATATATATAGCAAGAATTTTATACCGTAAACGTTGGAAATAGAATTCTATATTTGCTATATTTCACATGTGAAGAAAGCGATACGTCCAATCAGCTTCGCGTACAGCTTTCTTCACATTTGAAAAATATAACCAATCAGCATCTAGAGTGGAATCACATAGCCAATCAGAGAAAAGCACTCAAATGGCTTCCGAGGCGCGCGGTTTCAAAAACGGCGTTAGCTCGAAGTTTGTGTTTCGAAAACATGGCTTCGGCTTCACGTTTTGTTCCTCTGGAATTGCCGTTAGATGAATTTATTGAGGAGCAATCAAACAAAAATACGTTGAGTAAACAAACAGGGACGTCTCCTTGCTCAAAGAACTTTAAAGAGCGAAAGAAGTCGATAAAGAGATTGAAAACTTGGAAGCGAACGAGCTCGATGAAGTACTGTGTGCATTTATCATGGAAGTTAAGAAAAAGGACGGAGGAGAATACGAGCCAACAACATTGAGGTTTGAAGGCTATGTTTAATCCTCGTTATATATCTAATAAATAGACACAGGATCGAAATGCGCCAATCACAAACAATCAAGGTACTACTTTTACTATACTGATACACAGCCAGTCGACACCATCACCTGATGAAGACCAGCAGTATAGCGGTCGAAACGTCACGATCCACATCAAAGTGGCTAAATCGTGAGACAAACGATTAACTCAACTCACTCGTTCGCTGCGCTCACTCGTTCGTTTTCCAAAGTTTTGCAACTCGTGAATAAAAATCCGTACATCGCACTTTCTATGAAGTAATTTATATATTCATCGTGGTTTGAAATCATAGTTGAATTAATCGTTTGTCTCACGATTTAGTCACTTTGATGTGGATCGTGACGTTTCGACCACTATACTGCTGGTCTTCATCAGGCGATGGTGTCGACTGGCTGTGTATCAGTATAGTAAAAGTAGTACCTTGTTTGTTTGTGATTGGCACATTTCGATCCTCATCGTTCTGATTATAGACGCTGGTTCCTCAGAGATCCGCTGTGGTGCTGATCAGCTGTTGTTTTGTTCAATCGTCGGGATCCATGCTTCTGGAATTTCAATTCCGTTATTGACATTGTTAGGGTGAAGTCTTAAGTGAATGGTTTCCTTCACCCTACGGGTGTACCACTGTTGTTGGCAGCCAATAAACTCAACCTTGTCCCAGAACGGATAGTGTGCGGTCTCATTAGCATATTCTGAGACAGCTGAGGACTGAGTTCGTGCGATCCGTATATCTCTGCCATGTTCCTTAATGCGTTCATGCATCGATCTTCCCGTCTCTCTACTATATACTTTGCCATATTCGCAGAGAATCTTGTAGCGGAGCCTGCGGGCAAAGCCCGCCAGCGGAGCTCCATTGCTAAGGAAATATGGTAACCTATCAATCCGAGAAATTTTGGTTGTGACGTAATAGTCACGTGACCGTCCGTCCGTACATCTGTACGTCCGTACATCCGTACATCCGTACGTCCGTCCGTCTACACACTCTGTGGGAGGGGGAGGGGAGTCCCAAGACAACCCGACGGGGGCAGAGAATGCCATCTTTTCTTGGCGGGAAATCGCACGGTGCTTTAGGGCAACCGGCATTTTTCTTGGCGGGAAATCGCACGGTGCTTTAGGGCAACCGGCATTTTTCTTGGCAGGAAATCGCATGACCATCGTCGCTTTTGAAAAAGAGGTTTCTTTAAAAGCTTAAGCTTCTTTAGCATTTAACGATTGCTCGAGAGTAATGAAGTTTTATACTTGACAAAAAAAACATCTAATATATATAAATGGAAAGAAAAAGTTCAAAAGAATACTGGTAGAAGGCGAAAAGTTCAAGTTACGAAAGCTGCATTCAAAGGACTTCATCGCTTTGTTTTCTTCACGGCGGAGAGCTTGCCCTGTTCTGAAACACAACCGAGTATGTGAAGCTTTTAAAAGGTCTAAATTACATGATTTCGAGTATTACGATGAAAGAAATTACGTTTTGAAATGTAAATTTGATTTATGCCATTAGAAATGTGTTATTTACTTTTGACTTTAAAAAATTTTAGAAAACGCGCTCAGATTTGTGACAGATTCTTGAATATTTTGCCATGCTGAGCCGATTTCACTCGCGTGGACCGACCTACGATTTTGGAAGTGTAACGCGAATTGCATTTAAGTATAAACTTAGGGGCTTTCGAATAAATGTTGTTCAAAAATAATTTCTCTGTCCATTATTTTGTGTTTGTTTATTCATAACAGTAGGTCTAAGCACAGCGGCAAGACAACTGCACAAGCTTTGCTTTCAATTTTCACCGTCCGGTCCATCTCTTTGTGCAACTGTCGATTTTCTTGTCCTAGAAGTTTTCAATAGTAATAATCTTTTAAGCGAAGCAGTTGTCGGTTTAAAGCTATTTTATCCGAAAAGCTTCCGAAAACAGTGTTGTGCGTTCCTCTAAGCGCCTAACTTTATATAGGCTTACTTCGCATCCGCAAAACTTATGCCGGCATAATAACAATTTAATTAAAGCGTGTTTGGTGTTTCTTTGTTTTGAATCTTGATTGTCTCTAGTTAGAGAACGAAATATAACAGTTATTTGAAAAAGTATAAGCGAAGCAGTTGTCGGTTTAAACCTATTATGCCCGAAAAGCTTCCAAAAACAGTTCGGTGCATTTTTTAAAGCGCTCGAATTTCAGACAATTTGCAGCCGCAAAACTTATGCAACAGAGTTAAGAATGTTTGGACGGTGTTTGTTCGTTTGTTTTCAATCTCGATGGTCTCAAGTTAGAGAACGAAATATAAGCGAAGCAGTTTTGAGTTTAAAGCTATTTTATCCCGTAAGTAATGTGTGTTCCTCAAAGTGCTTGAATTTTTTCGCGGCTCCTAAAACCTACGCGACATTTCTTCGATAAGTTTATTACAACTGCCTCGAAGCTCCCCAGATCCTTTATTTCCGGTAATCCCAGTAAAATGCCGGTGAAATGTCAGTATAAATTTTTGATCAGACTAATATTTTTATTTAGTGGCAGTTCATGTTATTTGTTAACATCCGAACGCGATGAAGATAACCCATTTAAACAGTCGAATAATTTTTATTTTGTTTTTGTAAATGAGCGCCGTTTCAAGTTCATTCAAGCGAACAGCCAATAAACCAAGGAGATTTGACAAGTCTTCACAGTTAATGACAGGATATGGAAACATTGCAAACACCAAGCTAGACGGCTCGTGAGTAAAATAATCAAGCTGTGCTCAGCCTCTAGAACGACCTTTCGAGCTTGGTTTTACAGAACAGATCCCCAAAATATTGAAGGACAATTCGGAACACTTTCAAGCTTTTGGAGAAACACTTTTTGAAAGCGAACGAGCCAAAAAAAGCCCCGAAATGTATTTCAGACCGAAAAGTTTCAGGACTATTTTTGAGAAACGAACGCCAGTTTATTCCTTCGCGGCTCCGCTTTTAGGCTTGGCTAAATCTATATATTAGACTACTTCATCTTGGGAAAGATGTTTTAATTCTGTTAGTGACACAGGCGACTCGGAAAAAAAAATCCGAGTTCTCCCAACAGGAGTCAAGCCTGTGACCTTCTGGTTACGAGTCCAGATGCTCTACCACTGAGCAACAGGAGACTCGTGGGAGCCAAGGCCATTAAACTAAGTTCATGTAACAAACGTCCTGCATACTGCTAGGACTGAAATGTCGATAGGTGGCATATTCCCAAAACAAATGTGATGATGAATTTTAAGCCTGGTGAATATATCAGAAAGATGTTTCACTTATCATCAGTTCTTGTTTGAAACGGATATCCGTATTTGTTTATGCAAAGCGTCACAAAAACTAAGGGACAAACAACCAGTAAAGAACCTGCATCTAAAATAAAATCTTTCGCGGTTCTGCCAAATATCAAAGGCGTATCAGAGGCTCTGCGCCGTTACAACAACAAGGAATACACATTGTTTTCAAGGCTGATACAACGCTTAGGTCACAGTTAGTACGACCTTAGGACGCTGTCGACCGAACAAAACAAGATGGAGTAGTCTAAAAGATCCCCTGCAACATACGCGAATGTGGCAAAGTATTTATTGTAGAGACAGTAAGATCGATGCTGGACGGATTAAGGAACATGACAGAGATATACGGCTCGCACGAACTCAGACCTCAGCTGTCTCAGAACATCCTAATGAGACCGGACACTATCTACTCAGGGACAAGGTTAAGTTTATTGGGTTTAGAAGGCCATTCACATATGACTTCAACGGAATTGAAACTCCAGACAACGGAACTACGGAATTGAAATTCCAGAGGCATGGATGCCCACCATCAAGCAACACAGCAGCCGATCGGCACCACAACGGATCTCTGAGGAAACAGCGTCAAAATAGAACAATGAGGATCAAAATGCACCAATCACAAACAACCAAGGTGCTACTTACACTAATTCACTGCCAGTCGACACCATCGCCGGATGAAGAGCAGCAGCATAGCGGTCGAAACGTCGCGATCCGTATCAAAGTGACTAAATCGTGAGACAAACGATTAACTGAACTATCATCAATACATGTATTTCTCTCATACTGAGCAACTTTTGATTGAAGTACGGTCTGCTATCAGTACTTGGTGAAATACTTCTAACATTAATTATCTGCGCAACACTTGAAAATGATCTGTTTTGATTTGCTGAAGTTAGAGTGAAATCCTAAAAGTGATAGCATCAAATTAATCTCCTCATCATATTAGTGCATTGAACCCATTCACTCCCAGAGTCAGTTATGGAGACATTAAAGTGATTTTTACTTCTTAGTCTGTGGATGAAATCCTATGGTGTAACCATTCAAATAAAACCTCTTCAGCAGTACTTTCACATGCTACTTTTTTTATTTAAGTATTTTACAAAATGAAATTTGGGATTTGTCCTGAATTTTGATTTAAGACACTCTTGGGAGTGAAGGGGCTAACAACACTAACAGGTCATGAGACTTAAGGAAATGATCGCCAACTTTTATATGAAAGGTCTTGATGTTTCAGCACGTTCTCCCAAACAGTACAACTTTATTTTCTACCTTATCCTACAATATTTATACATTACGTGCATATACACACCTCTGCATTCCAGTGAGTTTGACTCAGATTCATTAAGAAGCTCATAGCCCTCCTTGCAAAGACACTTCACGCCATCAGCATAGTTCCATTCTCCACTACTAAGACACACGCCTGACAGCTTTTTGCTGCTGACAGAGTTGGGGTCACTACACATCCCTGCTTGTTCAACTAGCCGAGAGTCATTTGCAGGAGCGACCGTTCTTGGAAATTCCACTAAAGTAGGGCCCTTCTTAGAACAGTATCTATAACTAATAGTAACACTTTCTATTGAAATACAGGCTCCTTGGTCTAAAAATCCCAAGTAGATTCCTTTAGCTTTTGTTACCAGTTTTCCATGGTAGATATATTCTAGCCTTTCACCAACTTCGGGCAGAGTCTTTGGCATAATCTTAGCTACAAACTGGTATCCCTTCTGAGTAGGCATAGGTATTGCACTCAGACTATACCCGGAATGAAATGCATAAAGTTCGAGATATGTTTTACAATGTTTACCAGCATTCTTTGGACAATTTCGAAGTCCAGTTTGCACAACAATATCCAGCAGTTTAGCATCACCGAGAGCAATGAAGTCTGTATATATCCAGTTTTTGGGTTCCTTTGTGGTTCCAACATCGCAGACCGAGTAATACTTTCTTCCAGTGTTGGTGGAGTCCACTTAAAAAATCACAGACAAATTTCAGGGTACAATTATTTAAGGACTTGGTTGAAAAAGAGAGGGAGTGGCAATTTGGCATATTCTGAGAAAACAGACTACTTTTCGCGCTCGACACTACCAGTGCTAATAAGCACGCTCATCCGAAAATCATCTCAGAAGTTCTAAAAAGAAACTAGGCATACTTACCGTATTTTCTCAATTAAACGCAGGGGGATGGGGGCTAAATTAACATAACACCTCGTAGATCTTGCATTTATTTGAACCCGACGTTTATTAAAATGGGGACATCTTGGTATTTTTGGTAGCCATTTTTGGGTCCAAAATGCTTTAAGTTCACTAAAATTACAGCACAATATAGCATGACACAAGCAAAAAAGGAATAAAATGTCACCGATTTGGTCTGCCGTTGATAAATTTAAAAACAAGGCAGGAGAATTGGGTTGGCAGTAGCGTGTAAAGTGCAAATAAGCCGACTTCCTTTAGCTGGATTGAACACATTAAATTGAATTAAAGTACTATAACTGTAGTGGTTCATGAACCTTTTAAAATTACTTAAATCATTTTTTGATGAGAATCAGTAACATAAAGGTCCAGTTTCAAATAAACGTCAGACCTTAAATTAACGCCAGAACCTCGAATAAATGCCCATGGTGTTTATTTCAAAATTGATCATGTGAACCAGGCATTTATTTGAACTCAGCATTTATTCGAGGCTGGCAGTTAATTGAGAAAATACGGTATTTCACTATCTGCTTTACTTCCCGTTTTACCTTTTATAGGTGACATACTGGCGCCCTAAAGTCAGGGATTAACTCATGCTGCAATGTTAGACTTGTAATTTTCGGACAGTTATTTTCTCAATATAACCTTGTTCTGAAGAATAGTGTTACTTTTAAACTACGGTATGTTGCCCAGTTTTCGTACGGGCCCAGTTTTCGTACAAAAAAACCTTTATTTGCTTATTTTAGTCGGTCGTTCAAATCTTCGTCAACCGAAGAATTCCGAAAATAAGAGGAACGTTTCAGTACAACTTCTTGACGAAGAAGCAGGTCAGTGTGGACAATTTCTTTCGCGGTGAGTTAAAGTTTAGCGGCTAATATTTTCACTCTTCACTGCACAGTAAAGGTATCGTAGATAAACAAATAGCCCGTTTTGTAGGGAGTTTTGCAAGGAACTTTCTGATTTTTGGAGAGATGATAGATAAAAAATGAAAGTTAACAGGACATTTAGCTGATCCTGAATTTTAGCGGTGAAAATCTTCGAATATATTTCGACCTACTGTGCCCGTTTTCGTACACTTAGCGGCGCCTTTCGGAAAACCTACTTTTAAATAAGTTAAAGAACTGAATTTTAAACTTTACTGTTTGAAAACTATTAAGTTGCAAGTGTAGCAAAGATAAAACAACAACCTTTGCAAAGTACGATAAACTACATGTATTACCGCGACACTTACAGGTCATGCAAAGGTCGCGCTTAATCCCACGCGCGGTACGCAAACACTCTAAAACGCGAATATAATTAACTAAGGTAGATATGTATGCATATAACGTTGACATACACCCTGAAATATCGTTGGTTAACCGGTCTTACTGGTTTTTTTCTTTCACCGTCGCGATTTTATAAACATTAACAAAATCAGCTAACAAAAGCAACGGAAAACGGAAATAAAACGTTTGCTATTTTAAAGTCGCAAGCCGAAACGGAAGTAAAATGTCGAATCTTATACAGGCCTTTTCATGACAATTGTAATATGCAGAATGGTAACCGGTCTACTACCTTTGCAAAGGCAGTAAATGACGTACGAGACGGTGGATTCAGCGTAAGAAAAGCCGCCGAAAAGGGATAAAAAAATCAACACTGCGGGATCGATAACACCCACCCCTGAGTAACCATTCGCTTTGTACACCAAAAATTGGTCGTTAAGCTGATGTCTACTCACAAATTGAAGAGAAAACATGATACGCACGAAGCAGAGTGGCTTAGACATCAGTTTGCGTTGAGCGTTTTCGTGGAAAAATCTTGTTTTCTCGATGTACGAAAACTGGGTCAGGTGTAGGTAGACTGGGCAACTTAGGAGTTTTGGGGAAAATGGCATAATTTTGAAGACACGTCGATCAAGCGGCAAATCGTTTTACAAATTAAAGCTGAGTAAATGGACTTTCTCTAAAAGAAATCCTAGAAATTTTCATCTCACAGACGAAAAGATATAGCGACTACAGACTAAAGTGTACGAAAACTGGGCAACATACTGTCGTATAACTCCTCTGTTTCTGAATCTTGTTCAGGCAAGATACACACTCACTTCATCACACTGATGAAAACTAATAACCGATATGACATAATCATGCAACACTTACCCCAGCACCCTCTGAAGTTTTATGAACAGGCCATCCCCACAATGGACCTTCTGGTGAAGGTTCGCTGATCAGGATTTCTAAAGAAGAATGATTCAAGTCATGTTAGGTTAGATTAGCAAGTGGTTAGGGTGCTGGACTTGTAATCCGGAGGTCTTGTCCGGAGGTCTCGTGTTCAAGCCTTCTTCTCTGATCACTTGGATTTGTTTCTCGGTAGCCCCGTGTTCATATCCTCAGCCACGCTTGTAAATAGCACCTGGTAAGCCTCCAATCAGCTGGAGTTTTTATTTTGTTTATTTTTCATTTGTCATGTTATTTTCAGAGGTTTATAGTGTCCTCAATTAGCACCGACGTGCTAAATACTCCGGCACTTAAATAAAGTTAAAAAATTACACAGACAAGGTAAAGTCTTGTTCCCAATCCAGAAGATTAAACAAGCCAAGATGGCTTGAGCATTAAGCTGGCACCTTCAGGTTTAACTCCAGGTTCCATAGCATGATGTGACTAGCTATAAACTATAGGAACATCATTTCTGACCCATTGGATTGGATGCTTAAGTCGATCGCAGGGTATACCCACAGCTTTTCTGTTACGATTCCCAATCAGTTAAGATTCCATTGCCATTTAATGAAATTTATTGTTAATAATAATTTTGTATCGTGACGAGCGATTGTAAGAATTTGAACTTTCCGTAAGCGACCACCCAAAATGGTATGGCTAAGTGGTCGCTTGCGAGAGGTCGTCGCAGAAAAGAGTTCAGACCAGAGGGGGTAAAAATTTTGATTTAGTTGCAGAGGTTGATTTTCTTTTATTTATATGCAAATAAACGTACCGTATAACATAAAACAAAGTGAAAAAGAGGTGTATGTTGACTATCTTTCGTAGAGACGAGTGAGTCATATTAGGTTTGTATCGGTGCCATTCTATTCAGTTTGAACCTAGTTAGATGGATGCTTAGGCTAAACTTACTTACTTACTTAGGCCTCTTTACGCCATGTGGCGCATGAGGCCCCCGCTTAGGTTAAAAGAATACAAAATTTCAAACTGCTAACACAAAAAGTAGTCAAGGTAGCCTAGAGGAGGTGGTTGTACAGTGTCATAATAACAATAATAATATATTTATACAAGATAGCCCCACAATTGTAAAAATACTGGTATCAAAAGGGGTCCTGTTATCAAACTTTGATTGTGTACACAAAATTTTGGATTTATCAACTTGGTTGATAAGGTAAATTGGCCACCGTAAAGAGATTGAAAGCTGACGTTTCGAGCGTTAGCCCTTCGTCAGAGCAAATCACGGAATTGTGGGTTGCACTTGGTTTTTATGGGGAGTGGTGGAGCTACGCTATTGGTAGGAACATGGCAACGTGAAAACCAAGAATAAATTAGTTGAATGAAAAGCGTTCGTTGATACTGTGGGGATTAAGTGTGTCGGAGAGATTGAAATGTCGGGCGACTGGTTTGGATGCGTCCTTGTCATTTCTTTCAACGTCACGTAGGTGTTCGCGGAAACGGTCTCCTAATCTCCTCCCTGTTTCACCAATGTATATCTTTTTGCATAAAGTGCATTTTATGTAGTAGATAACATTCGCAGAGGTGCATGTGAAACGATCAGTGATTTTAATCGATCGCTTGGGTCCTGTTATTTTGTCCGCATCGTGAATGAAAAGGCAAGTGTTGCATCGTTTGCGAGCGCATTTAAAATTACCTGGTTGATCATCAGATTTAAGTACACTTCTAACTAGAAAGTTCCCTATGTTTTTGTCGCGTTTGAATGAAACCAATGGGGGATGTAAAAAGATTTTTCCCGTTTCGTTGTCATTTTGGAGTAACTTAAAGTTCTTTAGAATGATGTTTTTGGCTGCGAGGTTATGTGGATGATAAGTGAGTGTAAATGGAATTCTCTCATTCTTTTCCTTCTGTGACGTTTGTAGTGCTGACTGTCGATCAATCTGTTGAGCACGGTGTTGAGCTGTGTTGACAACAGAATCAGGATAGCTACCATTCTTGAAGAAATGACACATTTCTTCTGATTTGTTGGAAAAATCGGAGTCATCACTATAGAAACGTCGAAGTCCAACAAAATTCGGTTTATTTAACAGAACGAATCAGTTTATCGAGAGCTGTAAAGGCTATAGACAACAGGTTAAATTGAAACTGGCCACCGAAACTATTGAGGAGAAAGCGAAATTGCGGGTAAATGACTCGACCAGTGTAATTGAATTGATTAGATATCTAATTTGCATAATTTTGTCCTAAAATAAAACGATCCCCTGAATTCAGTTAAATTTCCCCGAAAAATGTTAATTATGTATTGTTTTGATGGGAAATTCGACAAGAAGACATCATTAAAATGATAATTCAACAATGTACAAAGTTAATTTTGCTTCAGTTTCGCAATATTAGTTTTATAGTTTTATAGTCTGAATGGAGGCCATACTGAAAAATCCCCAACGCCCAGCTACCACAGATCCTATCCAGGTTGCCTCAAATCTTTAAAACGATCGCTACGATACCTGGTATTGGTGTATCAGGTTTCATGTTTTTATTACTTAGTGCAGAATAGTTCCACCTATCTGCTAGACTACTTTTCGTCGTTGACGCTAGTGAGGTTTTCTGTGACCCAATAACCACTGCCTGTTTGTTTGTTTTGTTTGCTTTTTTTTTATTTCATGATCATTTTTTGGACGTGTGTGATAGACATTTAATCAAGAAATTTAAACAAGATCTTTCCGCATGTTTTCCTTCTGGTCGGAATTTCCCGTCTCGGTGGGCAATCTCGATTTCAACCTTTAATTTTTCTTTGAAGACGTCAATTGCAAGTAGCTCCGGCGTATACATCTCATCTTCACACCAAATAACCTCACACTGTTCTTGCGAGTGTATTGTTCGAGGTTGTTATGTGCCTGCTGTATTTCGTCTAGCAGGAGCATTTGGAAGGAGGCGTTGATTTCCTCTTTAGTTACTTTCTTCATTCCTTCTTCCTCTTGTTTCACATTTTCTTTGAATTTAGTATCCATACTTGAGATTTGCCGCTCAAAGGCGTTCACTTTCTTTCATGAGATTACAAATATCTTGTAAAGGTACCTTCTCTTCTCTCTTCACCTTCGTCTGTTGCCTTGTTCTTTTTGGGTTTTAGGTTTTGCACTCAGGGTATCGGATGAAGGACTCTTTTTTTCAGTTGAACATTTTTTTTATTAGTGCAATCACAAATCTGCACACTACTATACAATGAAAACTATACACTAACGTACAATACTTAATTACATGTTATAAAAGTACTCTACGCTGTTTTACAATGATACAGACTTAGTAGGCTACAAGCGAAAAATAGAAGAACAGCTAAACTAAGCACACATAGAGCGAACATTTCCCTACTTTTTCAGGTACGAAAGGTAGTTACCGAGTCTGATATGACGCGCTACATCTGGCGGAGAATTAACTCCGTTGTCAGCAATAAATGTTTATATAAATACCTTAAATACCGTTTATATATCATTTAAGTCTTCTTCTGTAAGAATTCTTACAGGAGATCCTTCTGGGGTGCTTTTGACATATACCTTTCCGTCCAAGGACCAGACAATGGAAAGTGATCCATCCTTTCTTCTCTTGTTTGCGGATTCTATCAAGGATCGCCTGAAAGCCGTTAGGTTTTCGTTAACAAATTAATACGATGTCGGGCTGTAGGATAGCCCGGAAATAAATCCGCGATTTTAACATGTCTCAGCTTTGTGCGTTCTTTGTAAATTTTGGCTTTCGTCTTGTGGCTGCAGAAATTTACTAAGATGCTTCTGCCTTGATTGATTTAATGTGATATTTCAATCTCCTCGGGTTCCACGGTAATATTAAGGGCTTCAGCCACTTTAATCACCACATGTTCTGCTCTAAATGGTCGAGGTTTTCCCACAATTGCTCGCATTCTGCGCTTTGATTCTGGAGCTCCTTCTCTGTTGCTGTAAGCCGGGTATTCAACGCGGCTAAGGAGATCTTTAAGGCTTTATTCTCATCTTTCGTCTTCTTGAGAGACGGTTTAAATCCTTTAACTCTTCTCCGTTAAAGGTCACCGAGCTTTTGAGATCGTCAATTTCTTTTCTGATCGCTTGATTATCGGCAATGACTGAAGCGATAGAAATTTGTATATCAATTAACATCTCTTTAATTTCAAGAAGGCTTGGTTCTGCTTGGTCTTCGTCTAACGCGTTGCAGTCATCTTCGAGCACGTCTTTAGAGTTGGACGCCATGTTGGACTTTTTGGAGCGTCTGTTGTCTTCGTCAATCGACCCACGATCTCCGCGTTTGTTCTTTTTTCGTAAGGACATTTACACTGGACGAATAAAAATCATTTCTTTAAAAGCTGGTCTACCGCATTTCTCAGGATATTGAGAGCCGGAGAGGCGTCAGTTAGAGCGGTTCAAGCTGGTCTGACCGCCATCTTGGTTTCACCTTGGTTTCACGAGTATTACTGTGTGTCCACTTGATCGCAGATTTATCGCGCTGGCCACGTAAAGGTGTGTTTTACCCCAGGGGGGTACTCCGGATTTCTAGTGACGGGGATGATCGAAGGGTTTTTTGGGGTTTGAAATTTTCGATTCCGGAATTTTTGTGGGTAGGAAAATTTGAAAAGAATTTTTTTGGGTGGCTTGATTTAAGTAGGGATTTTTTTGGGTATTCAAAACAATCTGAAGAGTTGTGGTAGTGCCCGCGTATCCTGGTCGCGTAATTGTGCGAATATTTTAAAAGACTAATTGTGTTTGGTTTAAAAGGCAGTAAGTTTCATCTCCTGACTAAATTCAAAGTATCTGAGCAAACGTTCCACTCAGTGGGGAATAATGGTTTGGTGTGCATGAGCTAATATTTTCCTGCACACGCTCACGTACAGAATTTCATCTCGGTAACCGGGCTGAAATTTTCCTTATAAATAGACGACAAAATTCTTCCCGCTAACCGGGCTAACCCGGTCACCGGGGTCATATGAAGAAGCTTATGAGCCCGGTTGATCGGGCTTACACAGTTTCCGAGCTCTCGCCTCAGCACTATTTCCTTTGAAAAAATTTCGATGTGTTCATACGAGAAAGCGGGCTGACCCGGTTACCGAGATCTTGGTCCTCAATCGAGATCTCGGTAACCGGGCTGTAAATTTTCCCATATGAAGTTAGCAGTGAGATAGCATCATTCTGACCTTTTTCAAGACTTTTTTTCTCTTGCAAAAGTGATTTCTTGACATGTTGAATGAGTAAAGATAACACGATTTTCAGAATTAATGCGAGGAAAATCACGAGTTAATATTAATGAGTTCGTGCACGCGATAACCTATAGAATTTTTCAACCGGTAACCAGGCCGGAAAACACCCAAGGTGGGTACTCCTGATTTCAAGTGACGGGGATGATCGAATGAGGACAAAAATCAAAATCCCAAAAAATCCCTAGGGTTTCCAACGAACCCAAAAAAATCCCTGGACCAAAAATCACCCCCCCCCCCCAAAAAAAAAAAATTCCAATGCGAATTTCCGGGTCTTAAAAATTTCCAGAAAGGATTAACCCACAAGTCACAAGCGAAAGATATCAAGAATTCACTACAGCAAAAGGGAATTCCAGTGACGATAAAGCCGGCGATGAACATGATGGATGAAAAATCAGTTGAATGAATTCAAGCTTTGTTGGATACACCCAGCGACACTTTGTGGACTATTGTAGAACCGGTTTTATGAAACAGATGCAATGTAATGTGACACCATCGTTAAATATAATTAAAACAACCGTAAAACAAGTTTGGTTGTCAGTGCATATTTAAGGCTCAAAACAAGGAAAGCGGTATATTTGGAAGGTAAAAAAAATATCGATTTCGCTAAACAACGTCAAGGTCAGCAGAGAAGATCCCTGGACATCACGAACTACACAATATGACTCCAAAGTCTAAATTTCCGTATGTTTCATGCAACAACGCCAAATGCCATTGTACGACCGCCGATTTACTTATTTGTAGGTATAAAAACATAAATATTTCCCTTTCGCGACGTTTTCCATTGCCAAATTCATACTGCTTATCGATATAAAACACTAGACGAAGGTCAGGACGCCAATAAACACTGATCCGATGACAACTTCGAAGCCAAAATCCCAAACCTAAACATTCCCCATTATTCGAGTACAGTATTATACGTCAAATTGTTCCGAATGGATTCTTCTTGTTAGATTTTTCGGTAACAGCCAAGTCAGAGTATGCGTTTTAGAGTTTTAGACCCAGCGTCATGAACTAACAGGGGTGAGTTGCATAGTAGTATATGGTGAGTCAACCAAATACCACCTGATTGTCAGACGTTTATTTAAGAATTTTAAAGCTTCTTTTATAACATTCAAGCCCCTTTTATCGCTTAAACATAATGAAAGAAGTTTTAAAATTCGAAAATAAACCTCTGACAATCAGGAAGTATTTGTTAGCCTCACTATATACTTCTTAACCGAAATAAACCGCCCCACCAAAAAATATTTTCAATTAAAGGTTGATAAATAAGTGTTATACCCGAGTTGAAATGACTGCACAAAACATAAACATTGAAGAGCTATTGAAAGAGCTTGGTCCAGAAACATTACAAGCTTTAGAGCAATTACTTGCAGAGGACGCTCCCGCTGTTCGAAAAACTATTAAAAACATTTTGGATGAACCAATTTCTGAGAAAGTGGAAAAGAAACCATTAATTCCAGAAACATATCAACCAACTGCTCCACCTCGTAGAAGGGGGAGAAAAACACAAGAAATTTTGAGAAAGTTTGATCCAATTTCTCGGGAAACCATCCGAAATGTAACAAACTATCAAAATGAAATTCTTGATTTATATGATATTGCTGAATACGAGGGAGAAGAAAAAGTAAGAGGGCGCCAAGAAGAAGAAGAAAGAGGGCGCCGTTTCATTAGATGGCGTTTTATTCGAGATCTTGAAAAAGATTTAACACCCGTTTTTATGGAAAAAATAAGAGAGAAAGTAAACACATCGTTTTACGCAAGACATATTTTTTCAAATCAGTTACGCAACATTGAAGATGGAACGGTTATTGTTTATTACATTAACAAAGGCTCACCATGGTTTAATAATTTTTCTGATGTGGAAAAATGGTTGAGTGAGCGGGAGAAGGTACGTTTGGACTCTGACAACATCGAAAGACCGAACACAAAATGGGTGTTTGAAGCTTACTTTAATGTTGATGTAAAGGTTGTTCTTGACAGACAGCCACTTTTAGGAACAGGACCATTACCAGATTGGCTACGTAACCTTTCACATAGTAATAATATGATAGCTTTAGACACTTACAAAGACAATTTATGTCTTTGGCGTTGTATTGCGGTGCACCGAGGTTCAAGACCAGATCGAAGTACAACGGCAGCACGGGAACTTGCAAAGGGTTTCTTTAACCTCAAAGCTACTCCACAAGATTGCCGTAAAACATCTTTAAATGAACTTGATGAGGTTGAAAAACATCTTAATAAAAAACAAATTTTCAAAGATTGGTTGGGTATTCGTGTATATGAGCCTGAACGTTTGCAGAATAGTGAAGTTGTATGGCATCTTAGCAGGACACCACCAACCAAATTAACAAATATTTTGACAATTGGAATTTACGAAGGGCATGCTTTCATTATAAAAGATATTTCGAAGATTGCAAAAGTTTATGAATGTGTTCATTGTCATACAAGATCTACTAAAGCTTGCAATCTTCAACGGCATGTCAAAAAATGTGCGGAAGGAAAGACGGTGATTGAATGTCCGGCTGAAAAAGTTGAATTACCGCAAACAGTTTTTGAGAAAGCTTTTTATCCAAAACATTCATCTTCTCCAGAATCTCTTCGCTGGCTTGAAAAAGAAGCAGCACTTCGTAAAATTCACATCCACCACGCTGCTTGCGGACATGGAGGTGAAAGATGGGTTGAGCGTGCGCCTGTAGACGGTTATAACCATGAAACAAAGACTGTTTTTCAATATCACGGATGTCATTGGCATGGGTGTCGAAAATGTTTTCCTTATGATCGAAATAGAATTATTACTCACCATGAACAAACACGAGAAGATAGATTTAAAGCAACTGTTGAACGTACACAAAAGCTTCGAGCTGCTGGCTACCATGTAATAGAGGCATGGTCTTGTGAAGTAGGAGAAATAAATATAAAGTTACCAAACCCTCAAACACAAAGTTATCCACACTTTATATTGTTTGACTTCGAAGCACGCGGAGATAAAAATCAGAGGAAGGAACCAACAAGCATGTTAACAATCGAAAACATACACGTACCAATGTCTGTTAGTATTGGTGACACTTTAGACAGAGAACCAACTCATATCTGTGAAAGAGACCCTGCGGTTTTGGTTAAAAAGTTTATGGAAGAACTTGAAAGGCGTGAAGAAAACATAAGGGAACAAGTAAGAGCAACCTTCAAACCTGACGATCTAAATATGCTTATAAAAACGCAGCGTTTAAAAATAGAAGAATGGTGTAATCAGGTGCCAGTTCTTGGGTTTAACTCTGGGAAATATGATTTGAATCTTATCAGAAAACATTTTGCAGAACTTGTAGCTGATACAGCAGATAGAGTAACAGTTGCAAAAAATGTAAACAAAATTATGTTCATTTTGACTAAAAATTCTCGTTTTCTCGATATCATAAACTATTTAGGACCGGGCACAAGTTATGAAAAATGGGTGAAAGCCTACGAATGTGAAAGTGAAAAATCTTGGTTTCCATACGAATGGTTTGACAGCCCTGAAAAGCTTGATTTCAAAGGGCTTCCTGACTATGAGCATTGGTTTTCAAAATTGAAAGGGTGTTATCTTCTCACAAAAGCCGAATGGGAGGGTTGCAAAAAGCTGTTTGAAGAAAAAGGGATGAAAACCTTCGCAGACTGGCTGCGTTACTACAATAATCTCGATGTAGCTCCTGGTCTTGAGGCGCTGGAAAAGATGCGTGCTTTTTACACTGATAAAGGAATCGATATTTTGAAAGATGCTGTAAGTATTCCAGGTGTTAGTTTACATTACTTGCTCCGTGGATGTGTTGAGAGGGGCGCAGATCTTTACAGCCCGTGCAAAGAAGCGTATGAGATGTTGAAAGCAGCTGTTGTTGGAGGACCGAGCCTTGTTTTCACAAGAGAACATGAAGTTGGAGTTACGAAAATAAGGTCTCATCGAATAGCGGAACCTCGGTTTTGCAAAAATATAGTGGGTTACGACGCCAACGCTTTGTATTTGTCAACTATGTTAAGAGACATGCCTTGTGGAAAAGGAAGGGTCGTGCATTACAATAACGAAGCCGCCGCTCCCATACTGACACAAAGGCTCAAAGAAGAAAAATGGTTTGGATTTGCAGAAGTTGATATAGAGATTCCAAAAACCCTGTGGCCAAAATTTGAGGAAATGTGCCCGTTCTTCTACAACAAAGAGGTCCCTGTTGAAGCTGTGCCGCAGCATATGCTTGACTATCTTAAACACACAAAAAGGAACCGCGGAGACGGAAAGAAGTTAGTGGGAGCATTGTCTGCAAAGAAGATATTATTATACGCTCCTCTTCTTAGATGGTATATTGAGCATGGAGCAGTAATTACAAATGTTTATCGGACTATTGATTACCAACCAACAAAAATATTTACTTGGTTTGTGGATCAAGTGACTGAAGCTCGTAGAACTGGAGATAAAGAAAAAAGCAAGGCGCTGCTGGCTGAGATATTCAAACTGTTAGGAAATAGTGGGTATGGAAAGCTCATTGAAGCCTTGGAGAGGCAAAAAAACACAATTTACACAAAAAAAGAAAAGATTGTCGACAGAGCCTTGCGAAGCGCATTTTTTAGTGATCTTGATGAAATTGGGGAAGCGTATGAGTTGGAAAGTCGAAAGCCTCGGATCACAATAAGAAGGCCATTTCAGGTAGGAATAGCTGTATATCAATTGGCAAAACTTCGAATGCTTGAATTTTATTATGATTTTCTTGACAGATATTTTGACAGAAGAGATTTCGAATTGATTCAGATGGACACAGACAGCAATTATATGGCAATAAGCGTAGAAAAGTTGGAAGACATCGTCAAACCAGAGCTGCAAAAAGAATTTGAGGAAAAAAAGAAAGAGTGGTTAGCTTGGGATAAGTGGAGCAGTCGAACCCCTGGGCTCTTTAAACTCGAGTGTGAAGGCAGCGAAATGATTGCCCTCTGTTCAAAATGTTATTTTATCGAAGACTCTGAGGGTGAGAAGAAGTTCAGCACTAAAGGGGTGTCAAAGAAACAAAACGAGATCACGGCGCAGCGTTTCAAGAAAGCTTTGGAAGGCAGCAACGACATAGCAACTAATAGAGGTCATATCCAGAAATCGCAGACATTTGAGCCCACGGTCAACAAATCCTGCGGTAAATTAACCATCGAAGGGAACGCAACAACAACAAAGAAATGTATGGAGATTAAAAAATTTCGAGAAATATCTCTCGATCAATTTGTTAAAGTATAAATGTGCAACCGGTTCATGGTAAACTGGTCTATCAAGAAAGATATAGTACAAAAAATAAGGTGGATACTTCGAATTTTATGTTTACTTTTTACGGTTTTCTGTGAGCAGTTTAGCGGCCAAAAAATATAAGGCGTGGAGGGGGATTTCATCGAAAAACCGAAAACTCATAGTTTATAAACAGCGATTACGGGTAAACATAATGGGATCGAAAAAATGTGCAAGTGGATTCACTAAAACTATACATGGAACAAACTAACCTTACGATTTTCAGCTCCAACCGATTGATTTTGATGTTTACTTTTTGCACTTGAAAACCACGAAAAAATAGCATTCGGCCATACATTTGAAAGTCCACGCTAAAGTCCAAAAATCCGCTTTCTTGGAACTGCGATATTTCGGCCGAACCGGCTTCAAATACGCTACAAAAGCCATCCTTCGAAAGCTAAATTTCAGTACATTCGAATGTTAAGCGACTTAGTTTGGTCAGTGGTTTTTATATGGTTTTTATATGGGACTTATTGCATCGTGCACCATCATGAAATATGAGCCCAAACTATACCGCTTCGATGAGCGGTATGCATCATTTAAAAGAGCTGTCTATGTAGGACGCCCGAAAAGGCGCGGGCTCTAATGTCCGCGATTTCTGGAGATGTTTTAGAATGCGGGATGGACAAATAGTCACTTACGAACAGCAGAAGCTGGGGTTGAGCGCTTACTACGACAAACGATGGGTATTGGAAGACGGTATTCACACAGAACCGATCGAGTTTCATTGTTAGCTTGCTGGTGGTAGTTGTGTATCTGGAGGGACAACCAAAAGCTCTTCGCGAACAAACCAACGTTTTGGTCCGTCGAACAAATAATAGATAACCGGTGCGTCTGGTTTTATCATAATTTTTTCAATCTCGTAAACATTCAAAGACCAGATTGGGTCGGTAGCTCTTTGCCGACCACCTTCAAGTCCACCTGGTTGATAAAGATAGCGAACACTTAAACCGGAGGGGAGCTTCTTTTCGTTTACACCAACGGGTCTCAAATAAGGTGTTGAGGGTTTGGATGGAACAGTTTTCTTTTTTATTGCATCAACAGGTTTCTGACCAGTCAGTCGAGTGACTTCTTTATTCAAAGCTGAAATAACAGCTGGCAGTCGGGTCACCCACGCAGTGAACCGCTGACCCTCAGGGAGGCTTATTTCAACCCCATACTGGTGTCCAAACAGCCGTTCAGCTAGGGTGCGGTTGAATCTTTCAACGATAGCTTGATCACGGTGAATATCCACACGACCACGTCTAACCTCAACATTATGTTTCGAAAGCAGTTGATTCACAGCACCCATAAACTCACGACCAGGATCGACCTGAAGCAGTTTCGGCCACTTCAAAGGACCATGATTATAAATCCGTTCCAGAGCAGCTGCAACTTCTTTTGCCTCTTTTGTGGTCAACGGTTCGGCCTCTTTGTATCGAGAGGCCACATCTACAACTGTGAGAGCATATTTAAAAGTTTTACGGAAGCGTGGTGGGCGATCGTGTGGGAGATACAGAAGATCGGCTTGGTGAACTTTGTTTGGAACAGGAACATCAAATTTCGGTCTTGGAATATACCGTGGGGCTGGTAAATAAACCTGCCAAAGAGCTTGCTTCATCAACCAGTTTTGAGCCACATCTTCCGAAACTTTCGCTGCCTGGGCTAATTTTTTAATCGCTGCAAAACCTTTCCAATACCCTTGCGGGCTGTAATAAATTTTTGACAATTTATTGAAAATACGGGAGCTCATTGTATACTATACACAATAAAAAATGGACGACCCGTTTGGTTGTTTGCAAGGTGAGAAAATTTCGCCGAAAATGATTAAAGAAATGTTGCAAAAAAAAAATGAAATAAACCTGTTATCAAAAAAGATTGATCGTTGTCCTTCATGCGAGGTGCAGTTAATTTATGTGGTGAATGAGTTCTGTCATGCATGCAAAAAATGTGGTAGAGTGATTGAATGTGATGATTTTGAATATTTTGAAGAAGAAAATTGGGGAAGAAGTTCCACTAATCTTCCAAAAAATAATGATTATTTAAAAAAATTTTTGCAAAAATGGGGCATAAAAGAAATGTTTTCTTCCAGCGAGGTAGATTTTCTTGGTAACGTTATTGCTCAATTTAAGGCTGTAACCAGCAAATCAGTGAACTACACCTGTTTTCTGTACAATTATTTTGAAAAGGTACCTTCTGAATGCTGGCCCAACAAAAAAGAAATCTTGAAAACTATTTATTGTCACCACCTTCCAAAAGACTTAGAAAGAATTTGGATCGCAAAACAGGAGTTTGATAAATGGTGGTTGAAAGCCAATCAAGGTTCTTCATAAACATTTTCATATTTGCCTGTTTTTGGATTTTTTACCAAACGCATGACAGTACCCTTTTTCGGATGAGTCCAAAATTTCTTACTTGTGATACCAGTTGGTCCTGTGAAAGCATTTTTCGCAATATCACCTGACCAATACCGATCAAATACATGTTCTGTGGAAGGAATCATTTTTTTTGTCAAAGTTTCAGCAAATTTTATTGCATCCAACGGTTTGTCCAAAACACCAGTCCCTTTTTGTTTTTTCAAACCCAACCCTAACTTTTGTTTAGCATTGATTGCATTTCTTGCAGCCGCATGACCCCACTGCCTTTGTTTGTAAGGAACTGCGTCAAGAGACTTCACCATTTTTTTATCCGTTTTGTTTTTGCATTTTTTCAGGTTTTCACTATACTTTTTTTCACGGTTGGAACAAACATCATAATCAACATCATGTTGCATAGCAATCGCATCTGTAGCACCTGTGGGTTGTTGATATATTTCAAGAATTTCACCCGTTTCTGGATTGAATTTAACCTGCTTTTCAAGAGGATTGTATGGCCCTGTGAAATTATGTCCCGGCAATGTCCAACCTTTTTTTGGTTTCGGAAATTTTCCAATTGCAGCATGTATATCAAATCCGGCGCCATCCAAATCAGGTCTGTCAGTTTTGTAACGTTGGTTTGGTCGAACTTTAGTTGAAAGTTGATCAAACATTTCACTTCCAACTTTTTGAATAACTGGGCGGGCTTTGTCAAGAGTGTAATTTATTGCTTTCTTTTGCAATTTAGGGTCTCTCATTGCTTCAGAAGCGTAATATCTTCCAGCTTCAACACTTTTTTTCGCAAGATATGGGATTCCTTTTGTAATTGCAAGATCACCAACTGCCATAGCAACGTCACCGAATATTCCACTGCCCTCCGCAAGGGAGGGCTCACTCAGTTTCCCCGCAAGAAACCAGCGGATTTCATTTTTCCACAACTTGCGCATTTTACTAACAAGACTCTTCTATTTCTTTTTTTTGTTGTAACAACTTTTTCACTCCCAGGTACATTTGGTGTGTGCCTTTTCTCTTTCACACAGTACACTTTTTCCATTTTTATATAGTTATGAAAAATAATTTTCACTATTTCCTCATTTTGAAGTAAATCGTTGGAGAACATTTTCAAAATATCAGCAAAACTTGTTCCTTTATTTCTTTCGTTTAAAAAGAGAAGGCAGTAGTAACCACATCTCACACTTTGTTCCCATTGAATTTGTTTGTCATTTCTGAAAAAATGTGTCATCCCGTGCATTGACATTTCTTTTTCCCACTCCAAAGGTGGTGGAAGCCCAAATGAATCAAAATACTCGTAAGAACCTTTTCCTTTTGGCCAACAACATACCCAGTGAGTTCCCAAACTTCCGAAATCATCCAAGTTGATAATGCATGGAGAATGAAACAAAGGTTTTGTTTCGTTTCTGCTAAAAATACCTTTGATGGGTATTCGTAAAAAGTTGCACCATTTTCTCAGGTCAATGTTGGAAAGTGGTTTATCTTCAAATTTCAGTTTTTTTTAAACGATAATAATCCTCCCAAGTTCCATAAAAAGGTGGAGGTTGAATTTGCATCCCTTTACCTTTTGGTATTCCTGGTGATCGTCTTGTTCGTGGTGGTGGTGGTGGCGGTGGTGGTTGCGTTTGCATACCTTTCCCAATTATTTTTCTGACCAAATCAAGGGCCAAAGGTACACCGATAGACGCTAACATACCAAGGAAACCGCCGTATTGTGCGCCGCCTCCTTTCACCAAACCTTTTCCAACAAGATATTGTTTTGCCACCTTTTTCTGAGCAGGAGTCATTCGCTGAACAAGATTGTAAAGCTCAATTTCTCTTGGTCCAAAACCATTACCAAATATCTTTTTCAGCACCTTTTCAGCGCCAAAACTCAAACCTGCACTTGCTAAATCTCCAAGAGCTGGCTTTATCAAAGGTTTTGCCAAACCTAACATAGCAGAAAACAAATTTCCACCACGCTGCGCAGTGTTCTGAAGCTGTGTCTGGCTAAATTTTATTACCATTCCTTTCCCTGCCGCCGATCTTTTTTTCAATCCATTGATTTGAGTTTCAGTGAGAAGAAGTTCGTCACCACGCCCAATTTGGTTTGGTTTGACTTTCAGACCAACAGCTGTCTTCGTAACATAAGCTTTTTGAAGTTTCTTTTTCTGACCATCAGTCAGTGCGATTTTGAATGGATGATAAATTGTGCTCATTGTGTATATTATATTCAGATTTTTTTTTTAATTTTCATTTACAAACCGACGACAAGCTCATTACCAATTTGTTTCAGCAGGAATTCTTCTTCATTCAAAACCAAAGCGAAGATAATATAATCTTGAGCGTTAGCGGCTTCATTCAGTCTGTAATGGAATTCGAGCTTTTTCTGGTCGCCTGTTGCACTTTCTTCAGTGTTTCGTAGATCAAAATAGATAATTGGGTATAACTTCTCAAAATTTGCAAGCTGCAGCTGAACTCCGGTATTGTAGTCGTTCTTTCTGTATCGGAAATTGATTAAATCATTTAAAATTCTTATTTTAAAATCATGGTCATAATCAAGCTCAGGGTAAACTTTTGTACCGTGATGAAGGCGGCAAGTGTCCAATCTTGCTGAGTCATCACCATCGATATCAAATGTGTCGAAGATGTAAGGGTTGTACCTGTAATCATTTTGTTTCCGACTTTGTTGAATGAAAACAAAAACATGCTTGGGATTTTTTACCCCCGGTGTAATTAACCACGTACCATTTGCATCCCTTCGGGTGCCGCTTCTATGCAAAGTTTCATTCAGGTATTTCCATTGGGTTGGTATCAAGAAATTTTCATTGGCCAGTTTTTGTCCTTGACCAGTAAAATGCAATTGGGGGGCCCACAACTCAAATTTACGAACAACAATTCTTCTCAGATCTGTGTTATTGTTTTGAAAAATCATTTCTTGGTCGTCTTGAAGTTCAATTTCAAAATCAAGTTGCATCGGTGGCAGCAATTTATCGGAAAGACCTTCGAAGAAAGAGTATCTGTTTAAGGGGATAATAGTCTGAACCATTAAACCTCCCTGTGATAGAAGCGCCCTTGCCCGCATTCCAGCGTTTGTCGCATTGCCATCAGTGTCTGTGGTTGCGTCAGAGTCAAGATACCAAAATTGGTTTTTTGCCACGCTTCTTGAATAATCGTCTGAAAAATCAAGCAGATTTTTTATGAAAACACCTTTGTGTATATCGTTTGCCTCGTACAATTTTTTCCCTGATGAAAATACTTTCAAATTTTTGATCAATGAGAAAGAACCGTTAATAGGAGCTGATTCAGTGTCAGCAGCAACGTTACCTCCGTTTGCTTTTGCTTCAAACTTGAAATCAACACGAAAATAAGCGTTGTACCAATCATAAAAATTGTCCCGGTCTCTTACAGTAAATTTGTTGCCCGTCTTTGTTTGAAATTGGTTATTTCCAGGGAAGGTGAGTGGGGTGTTTAAATTAATTTGAACGTATTTTGTCTCTTTGAGGTATGGTTGACTTCTGAACATGTTTGCAAGTGCTTATTATATTTATAGAAAAAAATTTTTTATTAAATTTCATTTGCCAAAATTTGATTCAATTTCACAAGAGCGTCTGATTTTTTTGGTGTTGGGTTTTGCAAAATATTTGCAAGTTTCTTTTTTGCGCCTTGTGACAACGGTTTTTTTGCGCCTTGTGTCAACGTTTTTTTTCTCTCTTGCAGTAATTTTCGTATTAGTTTTGAACCTTTTTCATCAGCAAATTCGCCAACTTTCTGACCCGCCTTTTCAGCGATTGTTTTTGTGGTTTTTTCAGCAGTTTTTTTTTGCAACATTCTTTACATTGTTTTTGAGTACTTTACCAATTGTCATGAATGTGTCACGGATCACACCTGACCCTTTGTGTTTATATCGATACCTTCCTGTGTTTTCATCAAAGTATCTTACCCACTCACTCGGATGATTCATGATTGTATATATTTACCAACAAAAAAAATTCTTACTCTTTTTCAATCATTCACCTTAATGCAATGTCTGTCCCGTTGAGATCCAGGATATTGTTTCTTCCATCAGTCACCCAAACCCATATTGCATTTATATTACTTTTATTAACAGGTTGCCACTTAAGCCGACGCGGCTCTTTTTGAAATGGATAGCTAACAAGAAGATCTGCTGTTGAGAAACTGTATAACACATCGTTTGGAATATTGTTTGTTCGGCGTGAGATAAGATCGCAGTGCAAATATACCCAATCAACACCTCTTGTGATATTTGGAATTTTTTCCCCAAATACTGCACCACCATTCAAGATTTTTTTGTCAAAACCAAGCAATTCACCAAAATTTCCTTGAGACAAGTCAAGCTCATAATCTGGGTGTACTACAATAAAAATTCTATAAGTTGAAAACTCGAAATGTATTGTGAAAATGTAAACACTATCTTCTTTTGTTGGGTCAACTTTACCGGTGTGTTGCTGAAAAAAATTTGTTGATTCTTTTGTAATCATACATTCCATTCGGAAAAGTTAAAGTTTTCCACGCTTGTTCTGTTTTTTTCTTCCAGCGAATTTTGTTGTTATCATAAATAGAATCAATGTTGTTCCACGAGTAACTCATTGTGATAAGTTCGTCTAAAGCTGCTTTATAGTTTCCTTTATCCAATTCGATCGGTGGATCAAAACTTACTGTGAAATCATGTGAAACATTCCGTTCTCCACCCCTTTCAAGTTTTGCAAGGCTCGAGTCAAGCAATATGTCAAAGCTCATTGCATATAATCAGAAATAATTTTTTTCTTTTCCTTTTTTCCAATGGTCCCGAGTTCAACAAGTGAATCAAGCAGATATAACACCTGATTTTTCAGTTTTATTGAGCTGTTTCCTGCTTTTATCGATCCTAAGCTCAAATGAAGTTGGTCGATCAATTTTTCAGCTTCATCAGCGATGCCGCTTCCTTCGGTTTCCCAATCCTGTTCATAAGAGTCATCTTCATTGTCAGAAAATTCAAAAGCAGGTCTTCGGCTCATGACAGCTTTTTCAAGAGGAGTTCGAGCAGTTTCTCTTTTTTCTTGTGGGGGAGTGGACTTCAGTCTATACTTCCCCACCTGTAACTGTTTCTCAAAAACTCTTTTTGGTACCCCTCTTTTCCCATAAATTCCATCTCTTACTTCTTTGAGTTGCTCTATTGATAAACCAAATAATGGGGATTTTTTACTTTTTACTTTGTAATTGGGGTCATTTCCGTATTTCGTGATCAGTTGATTGACTGTTTGCAATAGGGATGATTCATGGGGAAATTCTTTTTTAACCGGTTTCGGTTCCCCCCACTCTTTACGTGTAGATTTTTTTCTTCCATCAGCGATTGGGGTGGTGGTGGTGGAAAATCATCATCATCATCAACAACTTCTTGATATGATGGTGGTGGTGGTGATGGTGGTGGTGTTGGTGATGGTGTTGGTGTTGGTGATGATGATGGTGTTGGTGCATCTGGTCTGAATTCATCACCAAATGGGTAAGTTTCGTCAAATTCATCCATTGTGTAATCAGGAAATTCCTGCTCCTCCTCTTCTTCTTCCACAGTGGTGTTCTTTTCATCAAGCCTTTTTGTAATTGGTTTAAAAAACTCTTCTCCTGAAAGCTGACCAAACTCTTTGTCAATGTTATACCTTTTGAATTTTTGGTGAATTTCTTTTGTTTGTTCATCTAGCTTCGATTTTTCTTCAGCAATCTGACGCCATTTTTTCAATGACGTATTTCCAGCGTTAATTATAGAAGCGAAAAAAAAATATGAAGATTCCAAATTATGACCCAGGTTCTTCCGAGAGTGATTACGTGCAAGGTCACCCTTGTATGCCAGCAGATGTTTTTCGGATGTTAATTTGTGGGCCCAGTAATTCTGGTAAAACAAACACATTACTGCATATGCTTTATGAGTTGTTAGTATATGATAAAATTTACCTCTTTTCAAAAAACCTGCACCAGAATAAATATCAGGATCTTTTGCAGGAGTTTGCTGAAAAAATCAACCCCAAGGTTGGTTATGATATTATCGAGGCTCATGGTGATGAAATCATTCCACTCGAAGAACTTCCGGAAGACAACCAAAAAATAGTTGTTTTTGATGACCTTGTTTGCGAAAAAAACCAAAACGATATCATTAATTATTTTATCAACGGGCGGCACAAAAACTGCTGTGTTATTTACCTCACTCAAACTTTTTACAAGGTGCCGAAAAACATCCGTGATAACTGCAGCCATTTTTGCATTTTCAGATTTCTTCCAAGAGAAAACAAAAGGATTGCAGACGAGATAGGTGTGGATTATAAAGCTTTAGATCGCGCCACTGATAAAAAATATTCTTTCTTTTACTATGACAAACCTCAGAAATTAATGAAAAAAAATTTTGATGAAGATATATAATGGGGTATATTAACAGTCCAATAGGTGGAACTCGCCAAACTACGACGAGTGAAAGTGGTGGAAAAGTTGGTCCTCCTGGCCCAGGGGGCCCTCCTGGCCCTGAGGGTCCTCCTGGACCGAAGGGTGACAAAGGCCCTGGAGGACCACAGGGTCCTTTTGGACCAAGAGGAGAAAAAGGGCCCGCTGGACCACAAGGTCAGGTGGGAGCACAAGGACCACGTGGTTTTAAAGGTGACAAGGGCGATAAGGGTGATAAGGGTGACAAGGGTGATAAAGGCGATAAAGGTGATCCTGGGTCTCAGGGTGGTGTTAGCGGTTCTGCTGATATTGACATGCAAAATGGGTACAGTATCTTGCGATTGAAAAGCAACCCATATCCTGTCCGCGGCGATTTGACGAAGGCAATAAGCTATCAAGAAATGAGAAATATCTTTCTTTCAAAAAAAGAGGGTGGACAAATGGAAGCAAATATTGATATGAATAATAATACAATCTTCAATGTAAAAGACCCAACACAGGCAGATCAAGCCACAAATTAAAAAAAAGTCGAAAATCAGCTGGAAAAAAAACTGGATAAAGGAGCTGTTATTGATATGAAAAATAAATCAATTATCAATCTTGATCTTCCATCAAACCAAAGAGACGCCACATGTGTCGAGTTTGTTAACTACAGAATTGATGACGTAACAAACAAAAAGTTTTTGAAAGTTGATGGCGGTAACAATATGACTGGAGACTTGAATTTAAATAACAATAAAATTGTTAACTTAGAAATCGATTACAGAAATTCGAAATCCGCAGTTAATGTTGATTTTGTGCAAGAGGAAATATCAGATTTGAGAGATCTTGTCACTCAAAAAATTCGTGAATCTCAGAACAATAACTCAGGTCAAAAAAGGGACGCCTTCAGATACTTGATGGAAGACACTGATGAATCTTCGAGTGAAAACAATATCGAGGTTTTGGGTATTGTTGATTTTCCCAATTCTCCACATCAAATTAATAAAAAAGCTTACCAACTTAAACTCTTGTTTGAAAAAGGCTCACCCTACCAGTACCGGTCACGCCTCGGTTTTAACTTATATAAACTTCCGGTCGGATATTACACAATGGTGGTTGAATGGTTTCCGCCGGAAATGAATATGATAAGTGTAACAGCTCAAGGAACAATTGCTGATGAAACAACCAAAACATTCGAGAAGTACACCAAAACAGTTATCCACTTTCACAGATGGGGTAGCTCACCCCCACAATTCCTTTATCTCTATCTGCATGGTACAGTCAGTAAGCAATCATTTATAACAATTGGTCATTTAATTATCTATGGTGTTAAAGAAACAATTTCAAATGTTGACCCAAGTGTCTATGACACCGCTTTTGTTATTGAAAACGGGAAAATGGTTATGCAAACATATTTGTCTTTAAACGGGCATAATTTGATTGGCCCCGTTCATTATATTCATGGTTTTTATAAAAAAGGCAATGAGGATTTTTCATTAAATAGTTTTAAAAAATAATAATGAATAAAAATAATGTATTATTAAAAGCTAAAATAATATATGAAACAAACCAAAGTCAATATAATACAATTAGTCTTTTTTTGAGAAAGGAAGATCCTAATGATTCAACAAAATCTTCTGTACAAATGTTCAACACAACTGATATAGGAAAAAAAGGAACAAAACTTCGATATTAATCATCGTATTGGAATTTATTATGTAATATCAATGTTTTTTACGGATAAAACACAACTATCACATGTAAACAAAAATTTATTATTATTGGTTGAATATAAATAGAAACCAAAACATTTTTACATTTATTATATAACACAATGCGGGACATTTTCGAATTCAACCATATCGACCCAACACTTTCAGCAGATAAGATTAAACTTCTGAAAGATTTATACACTCATTACCACAAGAAACATTATGGATATGAAAAGTTGCACCGCGATTTTCGAAGAAAAAATTTTGTTTGTAATCTTTCAGCTGGCAAGTTAATAATAAGTGCCGCAATAGCCGGAGGAATAACACTGAACCCTGCTGTCATGGCAACTTTAACTGGTGTTGGTCTAATTTTGAAAGCAGTGGCAAGCCTTAAAAAATTCGATAAAAAAATGGAACGAGCAAATTTGGCCCGTATCGAATACCAGAAAATCCTTGACGAGATTCGCTTTTACCTCCGAGGAGAAGTTTTCGACGAGAAGGTTTTTCTTGATAGTTTGAAAATGAAAGATGATTTCATCACTGATCATTGTATGGAGATTCCGCTATCTATCTCTGAAAAGTACGATAAAAAATTCACTCAATTGTAGATTTTTAAAGTAATTATATACGCCTTACAAAATGATTGCACTTTTTGTTACTATTTGTCATTGGTTTCTTGAACTTCTCACTCCTCCTGCTATAAGACAAATACGCTACATTACTCGTGAGTGTAATTCAAAAATAATGTCGCCAAATCATGAATTTTCTTCGAAAAAAATAAAATTATCAACTCGTGGTGAAGACGGCTACCCAATTTTAGGCGAAGATGTGGTTCCATAAAACGATTTTCTTCACAAAGTTGACAACTTCACCAACAGAGTTGCAATAAAATTTGACTGAGACGTTTAAAACATATGACGCATTTGCTTGACAACAAGCACCTGAGCTCCACGTGATATTACATAATCCAGTGTCAAGGTTAAACTAAAACATGTGAGACAAAGCGTGATAGCACACGTGAGTGGGGGGAGAAAAAAAAATCAAACAGAAATCTAAAAATTTTTTCGAATTTAACAGCACCTTTCAGAATTTCCGGCGCCCTTCGGAATTACCGTCACCTTTCGGTATGTGTTCCGCTTCACAAAAAAAAGAACCCCCCTATTAAACAAATATATCTCCCAATGTATCTTCTTACTATGGATGTCTGTACAGATCAACAAGCGATCTCACAAGACTGCCCAATAAAAGATGTATTAATAAATCAACAAGAAATCCCACAAGACTGGCTAAAAAAAGATCAACAAGAGATATCAGAAGAATGGCCAACTGAAGAAAGTTTTATAAAAAAAGAAATTTTAATTTGGAGAAATATTTCAGACGAAGTATATAAAATTAAAAAGGTTAAACACCGGGAAAGTAAATATGGGATTTCAGCTATTTTAACTTTAAAAACAAAATGTGGTGATGAACTTCTTGTATGGGCTCCTAAACACCTTGCTGAAGATTTAGAAGATGAATCTTATCAATTTGTTTATAAAAAAGGTCTCAAAACATCTGCTGACGGTAATGAATATTTTAATTATGAATTAATGTAATCTGTCTGTGAATATTAATTTGTTTTTTTCAAGGTTGAGTTGTTAGGGGGTTTCCCTTCAATGTTTGTACGAGAATATAAATTACGTCATTGTCTGTGGGTTTCACCAAACCACGAAGTCACGCACCGTTAACACAACTTAGGGAATGTGGTCCTCTTCCCATATATCAGTACAAAACTTAATTAGGATTAAATCAATTATATCGGGGACAGAAATGGTTATTTCATGTAAGATTTCTTCTTGTTTATAACAAGGGTAACAACACCCTCCCTGACAACAGTGCATATAAGCTATACACACTATAATATGCACAAGGCGCTCCATTTCAGGACAAAAAGGTTGTATTAAAAGCTCGTTGTGAACCAGGTTCCAACCCAAAACCTCTCGCTCTTTCAGTTTTATGGCGAGGTAATGTTTGTAAATTATCTCACGTAACTCTGGTGGTAGGTTTTGAATTGCTTCCGTTATCTGACAGGTGTTGAATCCAGTTGCCATCAAATTTGACTCACAAATATCTAATCAGATAAAAAAAAATTCATTCGTATTCGATTATGTTTCGTTTTTTTTTTTTTTTTTAATTGGTGGTTGGAATTCTTCACAAACAAAAAAGCACACCGAGGTCAACCAATTTCTTAAAAATCGGGGCGAAGTGGATAACCTCTGTTTACCAGTATTTCTGAAAAATTTCGTCGTAGGCGTAAAAGTCAAATATAGGATAGCCGAGATAGTGATGAACTCCATTTTTTTTGCAGGAGCTGCAGAGACCATTCTTACGGCAAGTGTCACATTTCCTACAAAATAAAACATTTACGATTCGTTCTTGCTTTTCGCAGAAAGGCGCATTTTCAAGAGCCTCATGAACCTCGTTCTACCCAAGAGCCTCTCGCTGCCTAAGTTTTATTTTTAAATACTCCTTGTAAATTTTTTCACGAAGCTCTGGAGGGAGGTTATAAATGGCCTCAGAAAGTTGACAGTTGTTTGATTCAAAAACCATTGCCGCTGTTCGAACGATATAACAGGGGTGACAACCTTTAATTCAAAATATTTTTTGGTGGGGTGGTTTATTTTAGTTAAGTAGTATATCCGGTAGTTAACAAATACTTCCTGATTGACAGAGGTTTATTTTCGAATTTAAAAGCTTCTTTTATATTATTTATGCGACGTAAGGAGCTTAAATGTGTCAGTCTAATAATTTATTATCTTTAATGAAGATCTATTCTCAATCGGATGTGTGTACGTCGGTTCATGTTTGATTCCGCGATTTACACAAACATTACAACAACCTTCGAAGGGGTGAAGTATTTTATACGGTGAAAATTTTTGAAAATATAACATTATACGAACAGGTTGTTGTCTGATATGACAAAAGGGTAGTGTTAAAAGCTCTTTGTGTATCTCTTTCCATTCAGCTGTTGGTTGTCTTATTTCCATAGCAAGATGTGTAATATTTGAAGATACGTAATTCTTAGTTCCATCTATTTGACTGTTAATATACCCCATTATATATCTGGATATAATAAAGATATGTAAACCTTTAATTGAAAATATTTTTTGGTGGGGCGGTTTATTTCGGTTAAGAAGTATATAGTGAGGCTAACAAATACTTCCTGATTGTCAGAGGTTTATTTTCGAATTTTAAAACTTCTTTCATTATGTTTAAGCGATAAAAGGGGCTTGAATGTTATAACAGAAGCTTTAAAATTCTTAAATAAACGTCTGACAATCAGGTGGTATTTGGTTGACTCACCATATACTACTTGCATAAAACCTAACGCTGGACGTATTAAACTACTAACGTCAGACGTTAAAGTAGTGACCTTGACTGGAGTGAGCTTCGGACGATAGAAGATACACCGTACGTTTAGCGGCTTTATACAACTCGCCACTGAAAGTTGGAAAAACTCGAACGAAATATTTAAATAATCGGATTTAAATATAGCTCAACAAAAAGCTTATGCATCCAAGTTTCATAATGTGTAGGTAACAAAGGCAGCCATCAATAGGACAGATAGGAATTACAGGGAGATATATCGGTTGGAAAAACCGAGATCTCGCCAACCAAGTCAGCCTGCCTTGCCTGGCCCATATGAACACATTGACTCACATGAACACATCGAACTTTTTACAAAGAAAGTAGTGGTGAAGCAAGATCTCGAAAACCGAGCCAGCCCGGTCAACCGGGCTCTCAAGAAGAGGCCTAAATTAAAAGACTTACTTGAGTTTCCGAAGACTTGAGATACAGCCGTAACTAACCACACAAAAAACGTCCTCTCACAAGCCTTCATTTCAAGAATACTTGCTGATATCTCCTCTTTCCTGCAGTACAATGCACTTCCTTTGCTCGATTTACTTCGTCCTTTCAGGCGCAAAGAATCGGTAAGCTGGGCTGAAAGGGAAGTTGAGCATGCTAAAAGGCGCAGTTGTGACATTTCCGGCCGCACTCAGCGGTTAGCTGTTTTTGGTCACGTATTCGAATATCAATATTCCGGGGGGTTATCTTTTGCACCAATGTGTCTATCAAAGAATGGAAATATGTCACATTTATATGAACATGGGTATGTTTAGGCTCTCTTTCGCGTATCGGTGATGTACAGTGTACATGATGTTTGAAGATGGTAAATTCTGTTCGTGCTAGTTTGGGGGATGGCAAGAGCAAAACCTTTCCACACTTTCCGTCCTGTTTTGAAAGCATACTAAAGCGCTCCAATTTATAATACTTCCAGGATACTTGGGTTTTAGATCTGACGGAAGGGGCTGTTAGGGATTTTCGGGATCATTCACGATAAGCTAAGGGGTTGGAGTTTGCGAGATTTGAGAGAAGACGGCCGAAGTCAGAACACAGCCAGTGACGATTCACGCTTGTTCTAAACGAGTAAGACAGAAAAAGAAATTTTTTTTCATCGGAATATCAAGATAATTCTTGAAAAATCGGAAACGTACAAATTGCCAACAAATTATCCGCTACTTCTAGGTATTTTCATTTATTTATTTAGTTATTTCTTTCAATGATTTATTTATTTATTTATTTATTTTTTGTATGTATATCGTAAGTTTCGGGAAACGGGCATCTGGATCCTCCCCGGATCTCAACCCCGGATACACGCGGCTAGCCTGCATGACATGTACAGGTGTTAAACACTCTTATTCTTTGGCCATCTCAACCTTCAATAGGAATAAAAAGCGGACTGCGGTGACGACCATGACAAAGCAACGCATGTTGTTAAAAACATTGATTTTATGAACTTTAACGTTTGGTATGCTTCAACGTACATCTTCAGAAGTGCAAAGAACTGCTTCCTATCCTTAATTGAAAAAATTCCATTTGTAACATAGTCAGGTTTCTTCACATATTATTGTAATATATATCAATCAATTATGTTGCTTCTCCTTCCTCTTCCCCTTTTTTACGCTCGTGTCGTCCTGACGACACGATGCGTATATGGAGGGAACAGCGAATTCCTGTGTTAACCATTCTAAGAACGTAGAAACATGAATGCAAGGTGCTATTTTCTTCTGTTTGCAGTAAACAATAGCCAACGAGTAATACAACTGGAACACGTTGGTACAAGTAAGTCGAGTTTATAACAAGAGGGAGAAAAATAATGTTTTGAGCGTAGGGGAGGGAAAAAAGAGCAAAAAAATGTCATATTTGTGTTACTGAGCGCGTGAAGAATTTGAAGGTTTTCAGATGCGGTAGATAAGCTAACTTTAAAATATGTTTGAATTGCTCGTTGAAGATTACATCAGGAGCCTGATTACGTAAGTGTTTTGGTGTTAACCTTACGAGGGGGCGGTTTTAGTCATAAAAGTTTTTTTGGATGGGTCACGAACGATAATACAGAGTTATAGAGTTTTAAAACGGCAACTTTTTGGGATATGGTGAAGGAAAAGCTGCATCGTTTATTAGGGTCATAAACTCAAACGATAAATGTATTCATAATAATCGCTTATGATTTTAAAAACACTATTTTCAAGGCCAAAAAACGTTTAAAAAAAGGAAAACCAAACGTTTTCGACTAATTAAGTCATCTTCAGGGTAAAAAGACCGTCCGCTATGTGCAGATTTTTATATGTTTTTTCCCGATGGGAACAGTTTCGCAACGTAAGAATGAACTTGTTTGTTCAAACAGGGGCTCCATTGTTGGATCACAACTTAATATCGAGTTTCAGAATCCTTTTTGAAAAGCGCAAGAAGATTTTCATCAAGCTACCTTACGGTAAAAGAAACGAAAGACTCAGCAAAACATTCAGAATCTCTAAGCTGAACAAGTTCACGGGTTTCAAATACATTTTCATCGTCCTTTGGCAAACAAGACAAATTAAAAGTCTTTTCAATTTGAATGACAAAAACATTCACAGATCGCATGTTGTCTACAAAGGGGACTGTTCTTGTGGCGACAATTGCATTGGTGAGACCATGAGGAATGTGGAAGTGCGGATTCATGAACGCTCAAACCCTTGTAATGACTCTGAACCTGCCCGTCACCTACGCGAGAATCCATCTCATTCTTTTAGTTGGCGAATTCTGTGTACAGCCCATTCTTTTCACAAGCACAGAATTATTGAAGGCCTAATGATCCATCAATGGAGCCCCAGTTTGAACAAAAAAGTTCATTCTTACGTTGCGAGACTGTTCCCATCAGGAATCACTTAAAACATAAATACTTGCACATAGCGGACGGTCTTTTTACCCTGAAGATGACTTAATTAGTCAAAAACGTTTGGTTTTCCTTTTTTAAACGTTTTTTAGCCTTGTAAATAGTGTTTTTAATAAATGTATTGTCGCTGTATTTTTGGTGGTTCTTAGTTTATGTGTGCTTCATGTTGTTTTTATTGTGTGGTTTTCGAACAGAAGTTAATGGCAAAAGAAAGAGAAATGCAATCAAATTGTTCAGTCACATTTATCTCTCCAAGGTTTGTCCGCTTTTCCGGGGTAACATAAAAAACAAATCCAAAGCCATATCATACAAAATGGTAGCATCAATAACCCTTATCTCTGTTATCAGTTCACTTAAATAGAAAACTATATAAGAAAACACGTTTGGTTTCTTGGAAACATTTTTTATACTTTATGGCAAATGTTTATGTCTGTGTATTAACAAGTTAATTTCTTGCTAGAATCAAAGGAAGTGTGAAGACTCTTAAAGTTGAAACGCGTGGAATATGTAACAGCAAGAATGTTGTTAATTATGTCGATTTCAAGTGTTCAAATTTCTGGCATTATGTAAGTCATGAGATTGTTGTTAGACAACACGCTTGAAAATAATATATACTTATTGGCTGAGTGGGAGGGCCGGACAGGAAAATATTTGGGTCCGGCCCGACCTAACACAGTCAATAAGTATTTTATCATATGGCCGTCCCGTTTTTTCTTTCAATCTTTTGTCTTTTTTTTTTCCTTGGAAAGGGCAGCAATTGTTTAGTTTTGCGAGCATTTCCAAATAGCCAATGATATCAAGCCATTCATTCAGGATGTCAGTAAAGTGTATTTCAGCAGTTTAAAGGGCAACAGACGGGAAAATTCGTACATTTTTTCCCCTATATGCTTTCTTTATAGCATTATGAATAATTTCTAGAAAACATTTTTTACCCTATCAGCAAAAGTAAATTAATTGCAAATTTTCCGTCGTACTCATTTGGCGGCCATTTTGAAAACGCTCGAGTAAGGTCACGTGGGGTCTTTACGTCAAACGTGTGGAAGGCATATCGCCGGTCTGTTCCGATAAGAGAAAAACTCAGTACGCTTTCCTCGCTAAACAAGTGGTTGCCAAGTACCTGTGCGGTGCGATATAACGTCTTAAATTTAGTGAGGATGTGCTGACAGTACATGTACATCAATATAAAAGAACATTTGTAATAAAGCGGACAAACAGACCTTTCCTTGTACATTTTTCTGTGGTGAAATGAAAGGAATTCCTTCGGATCGACCCTCAGAGGTCAACAACTTTTATGTGCTGTTAAATAACTTCATAACACGCATATAACATAAGAAACTGTAAGCTTTGTTTCGCGGACTTAATAAAAACCTAGAGTACGTCCCTGAGCCTCGTCGATTCTCCATTTTAGTGATTGGCCTTTCAAAAATCAGCCTTTCCGAATGCACACACTAAAACAGTCTAAAAGCAGCCAGGATTCGTGACATTCAGGGTATCTTTTCGATTAATTCTCGTCATTTATTTGGGATTAGATGAAACGCTGATTGTTATTCGAGATGTGAACGTAAATTATTTTCATTCTAAAACAAATTCAGCTTAGGACCAACTTAACCTTGTGATAACGAACGTGTGTGAAAAGGCGCAGTGGTCACAACGAAATAAAGGGCAAGAAAGGAAAAAACCTGGCAAGAGTTGTGCTGTAATGTTCTGCAATAACACCATCGCAGATAAGGTCAGCCTTTACCAGTTTCCACGTGTTGATGATGAACCTCAGCGAAGCAAATGGATTGCCTTTGTTCTAGTGAAAAGAGATGACGATTGGAAGCCCTGCACTGGCCACATTTGCAACAATCATTTTGCAGCTGACTGTTACGAGGGATTGGGCGCGAAGTTGGCTGGGTTTTCTCCAAAACTAGTATTGAAAACAAGAGCTGCCTCTACGATTCAAGTGAATCCAATGCCTGAGCTACTCGAAACTGCTATATTCAACACGAGCTACACATTACACGAAATCTCAAATAACCTGTCCACGAAACAAAATGTAAACCGAAGCCAAATCTGAAACTCCCACCGTTGGTACCAAACGGACGAATGTGTTCCACAAATATGAGTTTTAATGAGCATTTGTAAATTGCAAATATTATATACCAAAATTTGTTCTTGTACATCTTCTGAATCAGAACTTACTAAGAAAGAACTTGCAAATGGTGTTTCCAACGAAAATAAAGAGACATGCGATCCTAGCTAGCAAACACATATGTTCACTTGATGTGCATGGCAAACCATAACAAAGGCTCTCATATATTTTAACGGTGATAATGAGAGATCATTAAAATTTTTCCTAGAAATACGTAAACAACAAGATTTATCACGCATTTCATTCAGATAAAGTCAGTTTTAATCAGGCTGCTAACATCATCAATTACAACTTCTTTCAGAGTCGTTAAATTCACAAATACGTGGCTGATACTGTAAACAGGAACATTCCTAGGTCTCCCAAAAAACTCACCATTCTTCGCTATCGCGATCACAGCGCAGCCGAGTAGGCTCGATATCTTCTTCGCTATCTTGCGTCTCTCCACTTCGCACTTGAGGCTCGAAACACCAAGGTTGAACACCGGTAAAGGCTTTGAATACTTCTTCAGTGAGCAAGTCCTTCGAGATCGGAATAATCAGAACCAGAAGTTGAGGTCTCACTACTAGAGTCCGAGTCAGCCATGTTTATGATCTTCTCGAGTTTCACGTGTAACGTATTATATCACGTGATCAAAATCGTAGCGTTCATGGCGGAAGCGGGGTTTACCTCGGTGTAAGAACCTGACAAGATTTTCTTTGTTTGGTAGCTTTTGTTTTGCTGTACGGTATTGTTTAAAATGTTTTTGTTTCCTTTGTTTTACGTCATCCGTGAGTTTCACAGGTTCTTACACCGAGGTAAAGCCCGGAAGCGGGAAAATACGAAGTTTACCGTAAAAATTCACGGTTAAAAAAGCTGCAGAAGCGAGATTTTTTCCTTCCTACATGAATAAGGAACCATTTGGAAGGCTATCTTGAAAGAGTGTTTTCTAGCCGGCAGTTGCCCTTTAAGCTGCAAAGTACAGAATATTTCAATATTTTCGACAAACTTTTCAAGCAAAAGCTCTAATTTTTGCTAAACGTAATAACGTCATTCAAATTTTTATACAATATATGAAAGGAAATCTTACAACAATGTAACAATGTACCGAGAACGTCGATTACAAAGAAACTCAGCAGTCTTCTTCGTCCAAACATTCGATAACATGACGGCGACGCTTCTTCGGCGCTGAAATTTGTGAAGCGTGTTTCGAGCCAGAGACTTCAGAAAGGACAAGATGTCGGATGTTAATCACCCATTGCGCCACATTGTTGTACGAAACACCGGAATCAAGAAGCGTTTTGAAGCACAGTTACTCGAGGGACTGGTTATGAAACTTTGCAAGTTTCAAAGGCCTTAACAAAGGTGCTGCAATTTATGTTGAAAGTACTACGACAGTGCACAATCTTTTGTTTTACGTTCGCACACTATGGCTGAATAACTTAACAGTGACATTCTCATTGGTTAATCGCTCATGCAAAATTCAAAACCTATTGTTGTTTGTGCACCCTCAAGGCTAAAAACGGTAACAAAAACATAAAACAAAGGACTTAGCTGAGCTTCATAACCAGATTCTTTTATTAACTATGTTTGAAGCAAGTTTTTCTCACTGAGTGGTTGGTGAATTTTCCGCCCGTAGACCATGGCAGGTTTTTCGTGTCGCTTGAAAGGAATTGGCTGTTTTTTTTCCTCATCGGTCTTGCTTTATTGGTTTTCGTTGGTGATGAACAGCCTGTAAACAAACTCTGTATGGCAAGCTGCTGGACATTTTCGGTCACCTGTTTCGTACGCTTTAGGACGGAAAGATCGTCGATGCTCATTTACATCTCCGTGGCGGGTCTTACTCTCCCTTTCGGTTGACCATTCCAAGTACTCTTCGCCACTCGCTTCATCTTTTCTCAAAACGATATCGCCAAATTTCATCTGCCTTGCTTCCTGTCTGGCTGTCTCACTGGGGTAGTCAGTTCTATAATGAGCTGTTGTTATCTGTCGAGCAGCATTTTAACCTAAGTTTGCCGCTTACATTGTGCTAACTTACATTCAGCTGTTATTGTCCTTGCGCTAACCTATTCTGCTCTACTTGAGTAGTCAGCTTTTTACTGAACTGTTGTTATCTGTCGAGCAGACTGCTTTACTTGGGTAGTCAGTTCTGTATTTGACTATTGTTATCTGTCGAGTAGTTTGTCTTACTTGGGTAGTCAGCTCTGGACTGAGCTGTTGTTATCTGTCGGGCAGAATATTAATCTTGACCACCGCATTACACTAACATACTGTTTTCTGCTTTGGCTGGGCATTCTACACTTTATACTATAGTTTATACTGCTTACACTGAGCAATATTTTTCTAGGCCGTTTATTGAAAGAGGAGTTTCATTTTCCCTCCCAGATAATTTTTTTCTTTACTTTCTCTCTAGGGACGTCTGCGCGTGAAGCAGACCACGCCCTTTGCTCAGCGCAATTCTGGTTTTCTTTCACTCTGCATGCGTTTTGTAAGTCAATTAGTCGGAAAAGCGTTACCGCAAACATTAAAAGCGACACCGCAGGCGCTCCAATCTTGTGAAACATGGTCTTCGGTTAGAGTTAATAATAAGCCATGGGTAGATTCAATCTACCCTTAGCCTAATTTGCATAATTTTTCTTGGTGCCCTAAGTTTGTTATGGGTTACATGTAGCGGTTAGAGGTCCTGGCTGGTGTAGGGAACACCTTGAGTTTAGCTTCTTTTGGGGTGTTATTCCATTTCAATACATACATCAACACCCAGGGTTACAATCACATTAGATCACTAGAGGCTAAGTGTATGGGATAACAGGGTCAAAACTACAAATAATAGTAGCATACATGTATACTGTATTATTATCTTTACTCTGGGCTTTGAAAGTCGTGTCTAACCATCTAAAACTCAACTTGTTGTACCACCATACGGCGACGCTGATGTAATTCTGTAGAAAAAAAATTGTTGGCAAGTTGGTGCATGTGAGGGGTGGGGGGGGGGGGGAGAGATTGATGCAAGACAATCTAGAAAAAGCCATCCGCCCCGCACACATAATCTGTTCATTCAGCACGCACGTGCACTTTATCATTCGTTGAGTATTTACAAGAATTTTTTTTTTCAAATTTTCCAAAAACATTAAGCCTGAAAATGATGGTAATGATAAAATACTTAGTGACAGAGTTAGGTTGGGCCAAATGGGAAAAAAATTTGGCTCTCAGTAGTGGCACATGGGCCTTAAGCTAAATAGTTTCCTGCCCAACCCTCCCGACTCAGTTAATAGCGGAGCCCGTGGGCTAGTGCACCAGCAGAGCACCATTGCTAAGCAAATTTGGTAACCTATCAAGCCAAGAAATTTTGGTAGTGACGTAAAAGTCACGTGACTGTCTGTCCGTCCGCACCACAGGGTCACCAATATGAGGTGATTACCCTGTGACTGTATCCCGCGTTTTTGGCACGAAAATGCATGGTGACCCGCGTTGTAGCAAAACAAGCAAAGACTACAAAAGTCAAAAACAATTTTATTAAAAGTTCAAAAGAATACTCAGTTGTCTTTTTCAGGAGCAAGGCGAAAAGCTCGGGCGAGAAGATCAAATTTGCCTTTAATCGGACTTCATCTTTGTTGTTGGTTCTGCTGCGAACTCGGTCGGCACACCGCTTAAGTTTGCAGCATTTCGCAACGGTTTCGACGCCAAATATGGCAGAGCTAGTACCTTCTGGTTTTTTCTGTCCACAACCAAGATTTTTGCAGCGGTCCGAACACAGTTTGCTGGGAAAAACACCAGCATTTTATGTTGATAGGCAGCATACGACACCTACGGAGTGTAGTTCGATACTCAGCGTGGACGTGAATTTTTTTATTTAATTTATTTAACGACTTGAATGAGAGTATTTTGCACAAATTAATAAGTGCCAGCGAAAAAAGCAAAAAACAAAAAAAAAAACACAGAAAAAAATAAACAAACAAAAACAAAAGGGGAAGCTCCGTTTTTAGGATGGGCTAAATCTATATATTAGCTATATATTAACCATCACTATCTATTCGCTGACTACAATCTACATGCTGTTTAATCATGGTGTACTAGAAAATTCTTTTCTGATCAGTGTTTTCAAGGTTTTGAAATGGTCGATCACCATAATGCTTATGTCGACGTCACTTTGACAAGTGATAGTTTAGCTTTAGATTTCTTTCTTATTGTGCCACTCCACATCTTTGGAACCCACTACACGTACTTGACTGCTTGAACTGCACAGTGTAATTGTACATTTTTGTGTACCTATATTTTATTGAAACTTAACATTGCAACCTAATAATGTTGAGTGTATGACAGGCCTAGATTAAAAAAAAACTATTTTTCTTCCTAGGGACACATGCATAAGGCTATTAGAGGACTCAACTCAGAAGATTGTTAACAGCAAGTGAAATAAAGGCAGCTAAAACAGATAAGATCATACCTGTAAAATCAGTGAATGTGTTACTTAATGAGTGTTTGTAGTTTAAGTTTTGCCTCATATATATAGTCAAACATAAAGGGTACCTGATACTGAATTGATTTTGTCTTTTAACTCATATTAAAGATTTGTTGAAAAATAGCCATTCTAAGGTAAACTAAATGTGGCCTCAGAAAGACTGGGGTTTTGCATTATACAGTGCAAGTTATAATATTTATGCTTAATTCTGGTTTGTCTTAGTTCACTCAGACTTTTTTCCATATAATTCTTGTCATTTATCCATAATTAGGGATATTGTGCTTTTAGTCTTCTACACATTGGGTGCATTAGCCTCTGGTTACTGGTTTCCAATGCTTTGTTGAAACTTCCCAGTATCACCATGCTTAGTAGAAAAACCAGGGTTACCAGGGTTGACCCAGACATTTTAGACAAAAGTCATACCTGGGTAACCCTGGTTATTTAAAAAAACCACGGTTACCGGGCTTGCCAGGAAAACCAGGGTTAACCAGGCTTTTTTTGCACATAGGGCTCGAGCCTGGTAAGCCTGGTTTTCATTAAAATGTGCTAACGAGGTTCACCAGGGCTACCCTGGTCAACCCAGACCTTAAGAGCGGCTATCTGTAACTATCGACTACAACCATGCAAGATAGAAAAATCGAAAATTGCCAAACTTTGTCACAATAAAGGTCTTCCTAAACCATTTATAAAAATATAAGTTTCAGTTTGTTTTGATAAATATTTTCCGTTAAGATGACTTTATCATTCTGGTGCCTCAGGAGCGAGTGAAAACGACTTGAAAGTATCACTAAAACCAACCGCTCGTCTTGAAACAAGTAGGCAGAAATGTAAACATCAAAGCCGTGCATTATCAGTAGAGTATTTCCTTGGCACGTTTGTGTTGTCAAATTTGAATTCCATGAAAACCAGATTTTTGAAATTTAACCGTTTTGAGCAGCATAGTCGCACACGAAAATTAGGCAAAATTCAGGAGCAAGAAAAGCATTCTGGTACATGGCTTTGGCAGTTAAGAATACATTCAATGGAATAAGCAATCTTTCCTCTACGATTTGATGTAATAAAATTTTTGGGTACCTGAAATAATAGATTTTGGGAGTGCTTTATCTACATACTATTTACCCGTTATAGACAACCTTTTGACCTTGAGCGGCGGGAAGCTAATGACCAGGGTTTTCAAATACTTCCACCAATTTGAAGTTTTATAGAAAAGACTCACGATATTGGTAGTTACTAATAAGGAAAAAAGTCAAATAAAGTCGCCAACCGAAAAAACAAGTCCTTAGCGAATACGTTTTTAGCGACGCCAAATTTGGTTGTCAGCGATTAGCATCGAGAAATTCGCATAAATTCGAGTCATTTTCTTTCACTAGAAACACGTTTATTTGCCGTCAGTTTTTCGAAGACAATGGTTTTAAAAAGCTAATAAAATGTTATTTACCTATTTTCATAGTAAATCGTACCTTAACAACTCTGCTTCTAAAGAAGAAACGGCGAGATTTCTGCCGGCCGCCCTTGACAATCAAAAGCATATTCTTGGGTGGTCGCCAAAATGATGCGCGGTGACGTTCACTGTCACGCAATGTACGATTGGGTTTATTTGATTCTTTCAGGGTTTTTTTCTTTTACGGTTTTGTTGCTTCAGAAGCCAAGTAAAGTTTCTTTCAATCTAACGATATTGAATTTAAAAGCGTAGACAGTTCACAGAAAGACTCAGATGCTATTCAAACTATCCAATAACTGATAATTACGGCATAGTCCCTAAGAAGGGAAGGTGGGGAGGGGTCGTAGAGAAAGACGTTATTAATGGTGGGACTTGGCTAAAGGAGCTCCTAAATTAAAATGTCAACATTTCACTTTGTTAGCCTCCGCAGTGAGAATCCGCCGGTCAGACTGTTCTTTCCTCTTAATTCCTGCTCTTGTTTCATGGAGTTTTGTTGTCTAGCTGGGCGTGGGTGTCTTTTTTGTTCGTTTATTGTTTTGTTATTTATGTATCTACATAGCAAATTGTACCTCAATAACTCTGCTTCTGAAGAGGAAACGACAAGATTTGATCATTTTTGCTGGCCGCCCTTAACAACGGAAACCTGACATTTGCGTAGCTTGCCAAAATGATGCGTGAACGTAAATTGTCACGCAGTATATGATTGGGTTTGTTTGATTCTTTCAAGATTTCTTTTATGGTGTTGTAGCTTCAGCAACCAAATAAAGTTTCCTTTATTCATTTGATATTGAATATAAAGGAGTAGGGAGTTTACAGAAGGACTAGAAAACGGAAAAAATTCAGAAGCTATTAAAAATATTCAATAAATGACGAGGTGGCGTAACCCCATTCGTCCCCGATAGACTATTTTCCCCTATATTTCGTTATTAAACAGGTTAACAGGTGACGAAAACAGCAACAACAATATGCTACTGGACGTACTCTTAGTTGACCTCTTGTTATTTTAGGTCCTTAAATGGGGCGTGGTTTACGAAAAGAAACGCGCAGGTTACCAATAATCAGGTCGATGACAAAATACGCCTCAATTTAATTGCCCGCATATATTTTCTAATTTTTCCCAAGCAAGCGTTACAAAATGTAACCACTGACTCTAAAATTAAAAGGGAATACATCTCTGAAAAATCAAATGGGTAACTTGTCATAAAAGCAGTGCGCCAATTTTATGTGAAGGCTGATGCAGACAAGCTGCAAAACAGTATTTCTTGGTGCACCTCACCAACGCACGGGATGTGTGTGGCTTACCTGCGAGAATACATGCTTTCAGCGTTTCACGCTAAGTATTAAAGTTTACGTTTTCGGAGATTCGCCTCTCTGCTAGCGCTTCTCCGCATTTTTTCTTTGTTTTTCCTCCTCTCTCTCACTTTTCCATCAAGGGAAATTTGCAAGACGTCTTTTTGCTGCTAATACCACACAAGCAGGGATTAAGCTCCAACTCAGTAAAAACAGAAAAGTGAGTTCGCTCTGAATGTGCCACCAATTTCGTAAAATTGCAGGTATTGCCCTCTAAATTTTAGAGCCCGTGGTTTAAATTTCTAACCCCTGTTGGGAGAAACTAGAAAAAAGAGGGAAAAAACGAACAACTTAATGGAAAGTATAATTTGTTGTCGACCTAATTATTGGTATCTTGTGCGTATTTTTCGTCGACCCTGGCACATGTAACGGCCTAAAACAGCATGAAAACAATTAAGAGAACATCTGGTAGACCATTGTTGTTGTTGTTGTTGTTTTTCACGGGGAGACTTACTAAAAGGCAAGCGGTAGGTCTGTTAAATTGTTTGATAGCTAAACTTAGCGGGAAAAAAGTTTATCGGGGTTCCATATAAAAGTATAATCATGCATACCCTTGAATCTCTTTTTTACCATGTAGCATAGGTAAATCTAAAACGTTCACCATTACAATTTATTGCATTTGGAAAGAATTGGTAATTCTTGAGGAGAGAAACAAAAACAAAAAAAAAACAAAACAAAATAGACATCCACACCCAGCTAGAGAAGGTAGCCGATGAAAGCATTCAACGAAACAAGGACAGGAATTAAGAAAACAAATCTGACCGGCGGATTCTCACGGCGCAGACTAACAAAGCGAAATTATGACATTTTAATTTAGGATCTTCTTTAGCCATATCCGACAATTAATACTGTCACTTTTATCCCCCCCGCCCCCCCCCCCTTCCCCTTTCCCCCTCTCAGGGATTATGCCGTACTGTGTCACTTATGAGTGGATATTTTAAAAACTTTTTGAAAGCGTCTTTCTGTAAAGTGTCTACACTTTTGAATTCAATATCGCAAAATTGCAGGATACTTTATTTGGCTGCTGAAGCCACAAAACCGTAAAAGAAAAGAAACCCTAAAAGAACAAATGAACCCAATCGTATATTGCGTGACAGTGAACGTCACCGCGCATCATTTTGGCGACCACGCAAGAATGTGCTTTCGCTTATCAAGGGCGGCCGGCAGAAATCTCGCCGTTTCTTCTTTAGAAGCAGAGTTATTAAGGTATGATTCACTATGACAATAGGTAAATAACATTTTATTGGCTTTTTAAAACCATTGTCTTTGAAAAACTGACGGCAAATAAACGTGTTTCTAGTGAAAGCAAATGACTCGAATTTATGCAAATTTCTCGATCCTAATCGCTGACAACCAAATTTGGCGTCGCAAAAAAACGTATTCACTTAGCGAACGTACATGTCTCGTTTTTTTGGTTGGCGACTTTATTTGACTTCTTTTCTTATTAGTAAGTACCAATATCGTAAGTCTTTTCCATAAAACTTAAAATTTGGCGGAAGTATTTGAAAACGCTTGGTCATTAGAGTCATTAGCTTCCCGCCGCTCAAGGTCAAAAGGTCGTCTATACTGAGTAAAAAGTATGCAGATAAAGCGCTCCCAAAGTTTACCATTTCATCTACCCAAAAGATTTATTACATCAAACCGTAGAGGAAAGATTGCTTATTCCATTGAATGTATTCATAACTGCCAAAGCCATGTACCAGAATGCTTTTGTTGCTCCTGAATTTTGCCTAATTTTCGTGTGCGACTATGCTGCTCGAAACAGTTGGATTTCAAAAATCTTTCAAAAAATCTGGTTTCCATGGAATTCAAATTTGACAACACAATCGTGCCAAGGAAATACTCTACTGATAATGCACGGCATTGATGTTTACATTTCTGCCAACTTGTCTCAAGACGAGCAGTTAGTTTTAGTGATACTTTCATGACATTTTCACTCGCTCCTGGGGTATCAGAATGATAAACTCATCTTAAAGTGCCTATGATGCACATTTTTTTCTTGCGTAGTTATAAAATTTACCCTTTGGAATACATAATTCCGAGGTTTCAGACCTCTGGGGTCAAAATTGCCAATTTTACGAGTGTTCGAAGTTGGGCTACTTTGCCCTCAAAAATGGTATTTGAATGGCGCGGTCAAAATGCCACGTGACACCAACCGGTGACGTCATTTTGGTACCAAAAAGCTCAATCCAGCATGGCGGACGAGGGAAAACAGAAGCGACAGCGAGGTCGATATTGCGTTGCTGGCGTCCGTAATCGAGTGAGCTGCACGAATTGAACATTCACGGGAAGAATTAGAATGCATCAGTTTCCGACTGATCCTGTCGTGCGAGCAAAATGGATGAAATTTGAACGGAAACACAGACCCGATTTTAAAGACCCCACGTCAAAGTATGCAGCGCTCTGCTCAGCACATTTTGAGGAGTCCTGCTACGTGAAAAGTCTGGCTGTTATCGCCGAAATGGAGGCCAAGGGTATAAGACTGAACGCTGTGTTGCATTAAGGGATGCCGTACAAATGAGGGATTCAATTGATCCTCCCGCTCCACAAGAGTTCAGCGAGCGAACAAAAAGACAAGTAAGATTTCATTTTTTCCATCTTGTTGTTTGCATGCAAGGTTTCGCTTAGCTTATGCACGAGAATGTTCCATAAGCTTAAATCGATTCTTGTTTGACGTTACCTGCCGTATTTTCAATCATTTCAGTAAGATTAGGAATGAGCTTAGTTTTGTTTTTGGCATAGTTTTTGAAAACAGATATTCTCTTAGACCCTTGTTTAAATTTTCGCCAGTTCTTGAATTCATCACAAGGAGGTGAGAAAATCAGAAGCTACATGCAGTGCAGTGTAAACTATAGGCCCACAACCTTAAACTATTACATTTCTACATTTCTCATGTTTTTAGTTACACGCTTTTGGCATTTTCGTTGTACAGCTGTAGTAAACAGGTAATCTGTAGTGTCATGATTTTAATTTTTTTTATCAGTGAAGGACCCAATGGTTACCTGTATTTGTTTAGAACAGTAATACTGTTTTCCACCTTGCAAGCATAGCTCTCTTACTCCTCTAAGGAGGAGAAAGAGAGACTCTGCGGAAATTGTGTCGTTTCTTTGAAGTCGCCCCAGTCCAGATTTCCCGTCTAGTCACTCTGGTTTTATGTCATCAAACCGGTTTTTAAAGTTCCGCATTATTTTGTGCAGGTAAACCAAAGGTTAAAACTGAACTGTTGTTAAAAAGTGTGCGCGCTTGTGGTACACGTGCGACTTAAGTTGTATGTGTCATATTTGCAAAGTTTCTTTCCGTTTTACAAAACCTCTCCCTAAAACTGAACAGAAAGACGAGGTAGTAGTTAAAAAAATAGCTAATATTTATCCTTCTCAAGAAACGTATCTTCCTTGGAGCTGGGATAAGAAACTTTTTGATAGAGGTATCAAGAAATGATTCACCTAGTGTGTGATGTGCACGTGCAAAACCTGCTTTGAAAATTGGCCATAACAAAACCTTGTGCTTGCTCAGTAATAAAAAGTTGACATGATTTCCGCAGAGCCTTTCATTACACTGCATTACTTCAGAAAACATATTTCAAATTCGGATTTTGTCTGGATAGCCTTGAACAGACACTGCGTACCATTTTTTACTTAATTTTATTTATTTAGCTGAAGCGTGATGCTCTGTCTGAGATGAGCAGACCAAGAAAGAAAAGAAAAAACGCTAGCACAGTGACTGCTACCCCAGCACCTACAGAGCCTGACGACCTCACAACTGTGTTGCCTGAGCCATGTCCATGGTGAAAGTGTGCAACTTGAAGTCCCAGTGTCAGACCTTGGCCAAAGTGTGCAACTTGAAATCTCAGTGTCAGACCTTGACAAATTGTGGACACCTCCGTCTACTTCGATAATAGAAAGTGCAGGTACATCAGCTGCTTCTGGGGTGGACACCTACAGTGCCAGTGCAAGTTCATCAAACACTTTGCAGGTGGGCACTAACAGCACCACTTCAACAGCTGATACACCACTCACAACTGAGAAGAGCTGCAAAGGATGTACACACAAAGCAAGGTGCCACAATTTACTGAGAGTCAACAAGAGATTGGAAGAAAAAGTGACCAGTTTGAAGGACGAAGTATCCAATTTAAAAGATGCCATCAAAGAACTTGAATGTGTAAGTGTCGTTGAACAACCCCTGTAACAAAATTTTCAGCAACAAAACCATGATACAGTGTTTTCCCCAAGCCTGACACCTTCACAGGACTTTGGCAGCTTGTACTGTACAGTAGCTCGTAGCTGTTCACCTTTTAAGGGGTGTGTGGTGTCTGCTTTGAGAGAGTTGACTATATAACAATTAATAATTATCTGGTTGTTGAAATCATCAAAATACATTATGTTAATTAAAAATATTACACATGTATTTATCTTCTATCTCTTAGGTACAGTAGTCTCCATCATAAAGAGTGGTCTGCCTTACAGCTTTGAGAATTGACAGTATTGTATTTTATTCACATTTAGATCCATTGCATTTTGTTTTAATTTAGCATGTACCAGACAGTGAAAGTGAGACCGAGAAGGAAGAAGCAGAAGAACAAGAAAGCACTTGTCCAAGTGTGAAAGAATCTGGAAATCATTCAGATTCGGAGTACTATACCTGGACCAGTACTGGTACAGACACAGAGGACGAGAGTGGCAATAAAGATGATGACTGGGGCCCAGCAGGAGAAAGCAATGAAGAAGAAGATACCACTGAGGATGAGGCAGAGATCAAAATTACATCAAGTAAGGGTGGTTTATATGTGTACATGATAATATGAAATGATCAAGCAGATTTTTTTCTATCAAAACTAGCACAAAATTATACTTGTCCTGGAGTATTCAACTAGTGTTAATTTTAAGCATGCTTTCATAGAAAACAATTCCACCCCTTCCCCCTCTCCTCCCCCCCCAAAAAAACTTCAAAACAAAACAGATCGACAAAAATAACACAAACAAAGCAAAAAAAGCAATCAATGCTATAATCATGTACAACAACTAGTTTACGACATATATATATATATATATATATATATATATATAACATAGAATTGTGGAGTCGGACTAATTCAAAACCATTTATTCGCTACTCTGAGTTTCATGCCTCATGCGAGGCAATCATCAGGCGACTGCCAGAAAAAACGGTTACATGAAAAGATATACAAATTTGAAAATAGGGAACAATGAGTACTTGCGTGACATGTCAAGATGTTATTGGACGCAAAAATCTATATTAAGCTAACACGGTATTTAACAAGAATTTCTTGGAGTGTCTACAGATCGAAGTCAGTTCGTTTCTTTGATTAAGTGTTGACATTTCCGGTTTGCAAATTATAAAATATTTCTTTACAAAGACACAGATTACATTTTTTGTTGATGTTAGAATACGATCGTGCTTCTCTTATTTTCCGCCATCTTATCTCGTAATTGATTTTCCGGTCCTTTAGACCCCATATATACTTGCTGAGCTCGGTTGCATTCTTGTACCGTTCGTTTCTGAAGGAGCATGTATGGTTTCGGTAACGTTCTTTGAATGTCGTGTCACAAAGACCGATGTAGGTCTCCTTTGACTGAGGGGTGGTGACCTCTGCTTGATAAATAATGTTCCGCTCTTTACAATTTCCTTCAAGTGGACAAGAGTTCTTATTTCGGCAATTGCAGTTGTTGACTTCTTCGGATGGATTGACAGGTTTGCTAATTTGAGCTTTGTTGTGGCTGGAGATTATAGATTTAACGTTGCTCATACAGCTATAGCTCAGCTTAAGAGTGTTCCGGTTAAAGATTTTGTGAAGAGGGCTGGTTTTTGGAAAGTGCTGATCGATGAGTGAAAGAAAGCATTTGCCGACTTTGGTATCCACATTTTGGCTGTATGGTGGGTTGAACCATGTTATGTTCCTTTGCCGATTTCTTCTCGCTTTTGGTGCATCTGGAGCTGCGTCTTTGTAAGAAAGGGTGTATTCATAACCACTTTTGTTAAGCGCGTCTTGGTAAATGCTTTTGGTCTTGTCAAAACATTCTTTGTCGGATGATATTTGCAAAAGGCGCTTGTTGATCGATTCAGGGATGTTTCTTAGGATAGAGGATGGGTGGTTAGACTGCTTGTGTACATACAACGGTACATTTCCTTCTTTTGTGTATGGAAGGTGTTTTCCGGCTTTTAGGTCGAGGGTGACATCTAAGAAATTTACTCTGGTTACGTTGGCCTCTACTGTAATCTTTAGATCATTGTCACGGAAAATTTTGCACAAGTCTTTCTTAATTATCTCGATCTCTTGGGGCGTTTTATTGAATGCAGACAGCCCGTCATCGCGATAAAGGCCAATGTTGCTTCCGTACTTTTGGGTAAGGAGGGATAAGATG